>JABVXU010000957.1:0-13825 GCA_013365365.1 Cruorifilaria tuberocauda | reverse complement strand
CACACACACACACACACACACACACATACACACGTACATGCACGTATATCCATGCATACCTGTGCATATGCACACACATCACAGACATATATATATAAATATACATACTCATCATCTTTATATTTGAGCATCGAAAGATATTGACAGTAATCTAAATAATACTTTTAAAAGTTAACTACATTACGTAGAAAGACGCATACCCACACGCAGACACATACATACACATACACAGCCACATACATACACAGACACAGACAGACAGATGTCTATGTAATCATTGGTGATGGATACATTCATACACTAAAATACATTTCAATAGATAAGTAATGAACGTTATAGCTTAAAGTTAATATCAAATTTCATTTCATTCCAAATCGATTTTCAGTAAGCATTCAAAAATGAAATGCTTTAACTAAAAGTTACGGCAAAATCATTCTTCGATCAGTTTACATGATAATATAGTAGCAATCTATCGATCAATAAAATCAAATAGATCAGATTACATTCATAATGAGAATGAAACTGATAACAATAACAAACAGTAATGGATAATTGCTACTTAAGAAGGAAGTAAATAAACAAGTAAACAAACAATTATATTAAATATAAGAAAGAAATCTTTTCAAATAATTAAAATATAAAATGATAATTTAAATATAAAATTTTAGATACAAAAAAATGTTTTTTTTTCGTGTTTAAATATAAAATAAAAAAATTTTTTTTTCCTTTATATTTAATATATTTATTTTTAATATTTTAACTAATTTTTCTTTTTAGCAAGAAAATAAACAAACAAAAAGGAAAAAGAAAAAATTAATTAAATAAATAAAATACTTTAAAGAAAAAATTGTCATTATCGATAGAAAAACGACTATTTCTTTTTAATTGTATTTTTTATTTTTGCTTTAAAATATAAAAATTTTTAGCATTATTACTTTTATTTATTTATTTTTATTTGTTTATTTATTTATTTATTATTTATTTAATTTATTTATTCATTATTTGTTTATCTAATTTATTTGCAAAAATAAATAAAATGAAAAAAAATAAAGAAATAAGAGGAGATGAGAAAAATATGATAAAATTTTTTCAATGAAAGAGAAAAAAAGAAAGGAAATAAAAAATTTTGTGGAAATTAATTAATTAATTATTTATTTATTTGCAAAAATAAATGAAATGAAAAGATGAAAAAAAGAAAATAAGAAATGAAGAAAGATTAGAAAAATAAGATAAAATTTCTTGAAAAAAAAAAGGAAATAAAAAAATTTGTGGAAATTATTTTAATGGATGTTTTCCAATCTTTTTTTTTTTTTTTTGTTAAACGAACATTTGGTTAAATATCAAAATGTATATGCTTTTACTGATTAAACCAAAAAAAAAAGGAAAATTGAAACTTAAAAGTTGCACATATAAATAAAGGAAACAATAAGATAGCGGGAGAGAGGAAGAGAGAGAGAGAGAAAACGAAGAATACCAAGAAATGAAAATATAAAAGAAATAATGAAATTGAAGCTTAAAACTTCTAAATATAATAAACAAAGGGAAATACACAACAAGAAAGAGAAATTGAGAAGGAGAGGAAAAGAGAGAGAGAGAAAGAAGAAAACAACAAATGAAATGAAAATATAAGAATCGGAAAAAAACCTAAAAATATTTAAGTGTTACAAAAAAAAAAATATGTTTTTTCGTTATTTCCATTTTCATTGTAATTCTTTAAATTCTTTAAATACCATATGATTTATTTATTTAATACATCAATAATTTTTATTACTTTTTTTCTAACAAAATGAATTTTTAAAATTTATCAAGAAAAAAAAAAACAAAGGATAAGAAAATAAAAAAAAGATATATTCTAATTTTTTTAGGAAAAGAATTCCAAAAGTAACACTAAAAAATAATAAAATAATGAACAAAAAAAACAAATAAAAAAATATTACGGAAAAATAAATAAAAAAAACAAAAAATATAAGAAAAATATTATAATTTTTTTAGAGAAAGAATTCTAAAAGTAACAGAGAAAAACAACAAATGGAAAATTTAGAAGAATATTAATAAAGAAAAAACAAAGAAAGAGAAAAAAATATTAAATGAGAAATTAATTGAAGTTAGAAAAATGATAAATTGCTATCATTTCAATGATATCCTTTTTTTGCTTCAGTTTACTTTTTTTTCTCTCCCTCTCTTTCAATAATTTCATTTTCACTTTTATGCTTTTATGAAATTTATTTTTAGCTAAATAAAATTCCTCCTCCTCTTATCCATCATGCTAATAATTAATTTATGAAAAAAAAAATTTCATAAATATTGAAAATCATTGAAATTAATATTATTCATTTCATTCAAACAAATAATTCTCACAGCTTAATTTTTTTTTTCATTAACAATAAAAAAATAATAGAAAAAAAATGAAATAATTTAAAGGAAATAAATGTGTTAGTAATAAATTATTTTTTAAATTAAAAAAAAAACGAAAAAATTAAATTTCGAAATTAAAAATTGAAAAATTTATTAAAAAAAATGAAATCATTAGAAAATATCTATACTTATCAATACGTATCCATCTATTATCAATGGCATTATCACTGTTAAGTGTTTTGCTAAGTATATAAATTTACAATATTTACCAAGAAAGCAATTTTTCATCAATCAATTGATCTTTCTTTTTTTTTTTAAATTAAAACTTATAAAAAAAAAAAGAAATAATTCAAATCTAATAATATCTATACTAATATATCAACATCTATTCATCTATTATTAATGATATTATCACTGTTAAGTAGGTATATAAATCTACAACTTACCTATCAAATCCTATACTTATCAAATCCCCAGAAAGTAATTTTTCATATCAAATCCCCAGAAAGTAATTTTTCATTAATCAATTGATCTGTCTTCTTTTTGAAATTAAAAAGTAAAAAAGAATATTCAAAAATAGCTATACTTATCTTCAAAACAAATATCAGCACCTGTCCATCTGTTATCAGTGATATTATCACTGATAAGTGATTTGATAGGTATATAAACTTACAACATTTACCTATGACCTAACGAATTCCAGAAAGTAATTTTCATGAATCAATTGAACTTACTTTTCTTTCCTCTTCTACCTCTCTTTAAAACAACAATATATATCTATGCTACATTATTAACAAAAAAAAAAAGAATGACTAATTTATTCATTGAATTCTTTCAGTAAAAATATTTGTTAAAAAGTTAAGTTAAGATGAGGACAAGAAAAACAATTAAAATTAAAAGGACAGAGAGAGAGAGAGAGGGAGAGGGAGAGGAAATGATAGGAATTGAAAATGAGAAGAATGTTTGACAGCTAGCAATCAGCTATAATATTGATATAAGTAGACATCTTAATGGCTCCAATTTTTAAACAATAGAAAAAAAAGCACAAAAAAGAAAAAGATAAAAAAGAAAATGGCATGTGAATGAGGAGAAAAGATGAAAGAGGAAAAAAAAGAATAAATAAAAAATAAAGGACGAAAAAAAAAGAATGAAAAGAAAAAATTGAATAAAACTAAAAATACAAATAAAATTTTCTTTTATTATAAAACTATTTTATATAATTATTTTTTTCTTTCTCTTCAAATAAAAACGATACATTTTATAATAGCAAAAAAGATTTTTTTATCTCAGAGAAAGAGAGAGAGAGAGAGAGAGAGAGAGGAAGAGAAGAAGAAAAAGAAGAATGAGAATTTTAGTAGAGAGGGATTTTCTTTCTCAGAGAAAGAGAGAGGTAGAGAGACAGGGGGAAAAGAAGAATTAAAATTTTAGTAGAAAAGAATTTTTTTCTCAAAGAGAGAGAAAGAGGAAGAGAGGGAGGGAAAAGAAGAATAGGAATTAAAGTTTTTTTTTTCTCATTTCAACAATATCAATTATATAAATGGGAAAAGAAAGCAATGAATTGAAAATGAACAATTACAACAAATCGATAATGATCGGATAAATTTGATAAAAACAAAAAAAAATCTCATATTTAGTTATATATACTCATATTTCATGTTTATATGAACAAAGAGAGAGAGAGAGAGAGAGAGAGAGAGAGAAAAGGTAAATGAAAGATAAAGGTAACGTACAGATTTTTATCATTAAGATCATCTAACTAATCATGTTTAATGGCCATCTTTTTCTTTTTAAAAGCATCACCGTCCACTAAATTACTATTACATGTCATCTATCAAATCTCTCTCTCTCTCTCTCTCTCTCTTTCTCTCTCTTTCATTCCACTCTCTTTTAAATGAGCTTTTGATTAATGCTTTCTCTTTTTTTAAACAAAATATTCATTCCATTGATATGGCATACAATTTATCATATCAATGATGATAACTTATAAATTATTTTATAATAATTTAAAATAAAATTAAATGAGAAAAGAAAATTTGATTTGATCAAGCCATGAATCTATTATTATTATTATCATTATTTAGTTTAATTGGAGAAAACAGAGCGACAATAAAATTTTCATCAATTTATATTTAAAATTAATTCTATCATTGCTATTATTGTTAATGATAGTGATTAATGATGATAACAAACAATAGTAACAGAGATAATGACAATAATAATTAATAATAATGATAATAATAATAATAATAATGATAACAATAATTAATAATAATAATAATAATAATAATAATAATAATAATAATAATAATAATAATAATAATAATAATAATAATAAATATAGTGATAATGAAGAAAACAGTAATGAATAATAACGATAAGTAGTGATAGTAATAATATTAAAATTATAATTGCAATAATGATAACAATAAGTAATGATAATAGTAATAACAAAAATGATAATGATGATAATTGTCAGAAAGGCAAAAATCATATATGATCATCGAAAATACTAAATTCACAGATGATAAAATGAAATGTTGCAAAGTGTTTGTGTAGCTAAAAGACTCTCTTATGTTTCTATTTCAATTAGCTTCACATTTTTAATTTCATCGTTACCTTTATGAAATGACTAAAGATTAATTTCCCATTGCTTTATCCATCGTATTTCATCATTATCATTATCATTATTATCATCTCCCGAAGATCATTGAGATATTGCTCGCATTTTAAATTATTTCAATTAATTCATATATCCATGATCTTTAATCTTTGTATACCGCCCATTCATATGAAGCTTAATTCTTAGCTAAAAGCTAAAGAGGCTTTTGTGGAAATCATTTTTGAGTGGGGAGATAAATTCCTATTAGCTACAATCAGCTAATCAGCTCTCAATCATACTCCAATTTATCCTAACTCAATCAAATAATACTTTAAGAGAAAATCTTTTAATGAATCGTTATGAATGCCTGAAAATTTTATCAGCGAAATAAAATACTTTTACTCAAAACTTAGATGACTGACTGCGATAACGATAAAATGATAACATTGATGATAATAACGACAATATATAATAATTACAATAATAGTAATGATGATAACAGTGATGAATGGATAATAATAACTGAGATATTGACAACATTAATAATAATAATAAGAAGAAGAATGAGTAATAATGATGATAATTGCTATGATAGTAATAATAATGATTATGACTTCTAATGATAATGATGAAAGGATGAAGAAAGAGGGGGAAAAGAGAGAGAGAGAGAGAGAGAGGGAGAGAGAGAGATGAAAATTACGATAGAATTAATCGGAAAAAATAATTCTTTCAATTAGCACTTTAAAATATTTGACTATTCTTCTTAAGAATGTTCCAATGGATTGTTGAATTAATAAAAGGTAGTATATTTATAAATGCATAATATCGAAAAAACTGATTTATTTCACTTTCTTTTCTCTCTTTCCCTTTCTCTTCCCATCTCTCTCTCTCTCTCTCTTTCGCTTTTTATCAACACATTATGCATTAATTATAATTCTTTGCTAGCAAAAAAAAAAACTTTTTTCAATTCATTCTAAACTTATAAATTACATTCGAGAAAAAAAATTTTTACCTATCGATAATAATAATAATAATAATAATAGCCTCCCTTCTACTTTTTTTCTAATTAACTAACACATTCATTTATCTCTCTTATTCAAGTATAAGTAATATACAATAAGTATAAGTAATATATAACAAGTATAAGTGATATATATTATGTCAATATTATATATTACATATTACCTATACTATATTATATATTATATCAATATTAAATAATGTTAATTAATACAATTCAAGCATGAACATTATTCAAGTATAGGTAATATACAATAAATATAAGTAATATATAATAAGTAATACATATGTTAATTAATAGAAACAAGCATAAACATTACTCAAGTGTAAGTAATATATAATATGTTAATACAATTCAGTCATAAAATTATTCAAGTATTCAAGTATCTTACGTGAGTTATTACGTGAATTCAAACTACAATGACGTGTTAATTAATATAAAATTTTTTAAATATTATCATAATATCAAATGAAAAAAAAAGAAATTTTCTATTACTTTTCATTATCATCCAAATGTTATGCATGTATATGTATGTCTATGTATGTTTATGCTTTCATATAAAAACAAAAATTTCTTCTTACGAATAATTCTCCCGGGAATTCCCTTTCAAATGGGATAACTAACTGAGATCAAAAATGTTATCAGGAAATTACTCGATGACGATTAAATATTCGTAATAAAAGCTCAAAGATTGTTTTTTGATAACAGTAAACATTTTAGGTTAAAAATATTTAAAATTTTAACACGATCTTAAAATGTATTTTAAACATATTTATTGATTGCAAATTGATAAGATCAATGTTAATTGATAAAATGGAGATAAATGATTGAAATTCTAACTAAATATTTCAATGAAAAAAAAATCATAAATATATATTAATGTCAAAGGTTATTGCAACTAATAAAGTGAAATAAATTAAATTAAAATTATTTGATAAAAGTTTAAATTATCAAGAATAATTCTTGGCATACCATTTATCATGATAAAACTGTTATCACAACTATCGAATGTAAAAGAATGAAATAAAAAAGAAATTACTGATTAAAGTTTAAATTATCATACTACACTGATAAAATTACTATCAATCATTTTTTCTTTTTACACTATAAATTTTGAAATAATTTAAACAAAAAAAAAACAGACATCGGGAAAGAATAAAGGGAAGAGAAGAGAGAGAAAGAGAATGAGAGAGAGAGAGAGAGAGAGAGAGAGAGAGAGAGAGAGAGAGGAAGAATGAAAGCAATGCAATATGATGTAAATCGACCTTGTTCAAATTTACATTCAGATTCAAATCTGATTAAAATGCATAAAATTGGCAGAAAAAGAGGAAAAGAAAAAGAGATATTAAATAATAGTGTGAAGAGAGAAGAGAGAAGAGAGAAGAGGTAAAAATGAAGCTAAAAAATGAAGCAAAAAAAAGGGGAGAAAATGAAATGGGACAGAAAGTATTGCCTATTTATTATTTCTGAGAATCAGCTAAGTAAATGAATGAATGAATGACTGAATGAATGAATGACTGAATGAATGAATGAATGAATGAATGAATGAATGACTGAATGAATGAATGAATGAATGACTGAATGAATGAATGAATGATTGATTGATTGATTAAATGAACGAATGAATGGATAAGATGAGAACGATTGAATTAATTATATAACCTTGAGAAATGCCTATTTATTTATCTTCATAGAGAGAATTACTAAATGAATAAATGAATGATTGATGACTGAATGAATGACTGAATGAATGAATGATTGAATGAATGGATGACTGAATGAATGAATGAATGAATGAATGAATGACTGAATGATAGAATGAATGAATGACTGAATGACTGAATGATAGAATGAATGAATGAATGACTAAATGAATGAATGAATGACTGAATGACTGAATGATAGAATGAATGAATGAATGACTAAATGAATGAATGAATGACTAAATGAATGAATAAATGACTAAATGAATGAATGAATGACTAAATGAATGAATGAATGACTAAATGAATGAATGAATGACTGAATGATAGAATGAATGAGTGAATGAATGAACGAGTTAAAATATAACCTTGAAAAAAAAACATTCAAAAATGTGTGCTGATAGATAGATAAATTAATTGATTAATCGATTGATTGATTGATTGATTGATTAATTGAAAGACAAACATTTTGGCTATTAATTAAATTTGTCGGCAAAATTTTATGGCATTTGTTTGAAAAAGATGTTTGTGCGATTGGTTGAAAGCATTAAGAGATGAGGGAGAGAGAGAGAGAGAAAGAGGGAGAGAGGGAGAGAGAGGAAGAAAAAAAGGAAATGGAAAGAAAAAGAAAGGAAGAACCGGTCTCTTTTCTTTTCTTAAACAATAGTTTGATATCTATCAATTTATCTTTTTACATCAAACAGTCAACCAACCAACCAAACAACCAAGCAACCAATGAAACAACCAACTAACCTAGCAACCGATCAACCAACTCAATCAAATAAACAAACCAAAAAAAAACAAAAAAACCAATCGACCACCAAACATACCAATCAACCAACTAACCAATTAACCGACCAAACAATCAACCAACTAACCATCTAACTAATCAACTAAAGAACCAAACCAAAACTAACTGACCAGACGACCGCGAAAAACCAAATCAACCAAGCAACCAACAAACGGACCAGCCGACCGTCAACAATCATGTAATCAGCCAACCAACCAAGCAACCAATTACCAAAAATCCAATCAACTGACCAACTGCCCAACCAACTAATTAACCAAGCGACCAACCAATCGACTACCAAGAACCAACCAACCCGATTACCAAAAAACAAATCAATCAACCCACTAACTACCTCAATTACTAAGCAACCATCTCAATCAACAAACAACTAACCTACACCACCTCAACCTACAACCAACTAACAAACCGATCACCTCAAACAATTAACCAATTAACCAATCAACCAACCATCACTACTACCATTTACAATATGATTGAATATAATTAATGTCAAAATAAAATAATGGTCGATATTTGATTTGCATCTTTTATCTTTTCAATAAATTAAAAAACCAATTAAAATCGAAATCCATTAAAATCATTTCAAACATTTTAATAGTAAATAAAATTATTCAAAATAAAAAAATAAAACAAAAGAAAGAATAAGAAAAGAAGAAAAAAAGAGAGAAAAGAAAATTTTTTAACATTCAAATAAATTATTCCCATTTAAAATTTTTTCTTTTTTTTTCGCATTTTAAATATTTCAACTAATCAATATTGCTATATTATACCATTATTGCTTACAAAATTAATTACTATTATTATTTTTTTGAAAAAAATTCTTCGCAATTTAATTTTAAATTAAATCTATTACAATATATTTGTTTACCTTAATTGTGACCTCTTTTTTCTCCTTTAATTGGTTAATTGACTTCAACTTTAGGATTTATCAAACAATAATATTTTTGCTATGTTAATTGAAAATTAAAATCATTTTAACTAATTAAATTTGGCATTTTTTAAACTTTCAATCTACTGTTTTCTTTCTTTGAAAAACACATAAAACTGATTACTTAACTTAACCTTCAATTTATTTCAAACAAAGAGCAAATGAAAGAGAGAAAGAGAAAGAGAGGGAGGGAAAAAAAAATCACTACTTGTTATTATTATTCGTGTCATTTTGTTTACTTCACTTTGTAGTTTATTATCGAATTTCAAATGATCGATGACACGAAATTCACTTCCCTTAACGGACATATTCAAATATATTGTTATAATCTTAAAATTAATTTCTTCCTTTCAAAATATTTCATATCATTTCAATTGTTGTTTATCTCACAAACTATTATCACAAATTGAAATTTAAATTAAAATTCAAATGAGAATGAAATACAATTGAACTTTTCCTTGGGACAACATTCCATGATATCACGGAGAGAGAGAGAGAGAGAGAAGGGAGAGAAAGAGAGGGGAAGTTATTATATTGAAATTTAAATTAAAATTCAAATGAGAATGAAATACGATTGAACTTTTCCTTGGCAAAAATGCTTAATACTACGGAGAGAGACAGAGAGAGGGGGGGGGGGAAGGAAAGAGAAAGAGAAAGAGAGAAGAATAATTTTGAGTAATATTGAAAAATTTAAAAATTGTAAAAACTTGTTAAAAGATGAAAAAGTAAAGTAATATAACAAAAAAGACAAAAAAATGGAAAGAAAAGAAAGGAAACACTGATAAGAATGAATTGATAAGAAAAGAGAATAAAGAAATAAAACTTTTTTCTTTCTTTCTTTCATTCAAAACAAAAGAAAGAAAGAGAGGAAGGGAAAAAAAACAATAAAGGAAATAAACAATCCTGCCAATTTCTGGAATAATTAATCCTTTCTTTTTTTCTCCTCCTCTCCCTCTCTCTCTCTCTCTCTCTCTCCCTCTCTCTCTCTCTCTCTCTCACTCATTCTCCCACATACATTTCGCAACAAAATGAAAATGAATGAACAAAGAATAGTAACAACTCAGACGCTTATCTGTCAAATACACATACGCATATACACTCGCATACACATACGTATACATTAATACACGTGCGTGTGAACCTTACACTCGCGTCACATACACATACACATATAGACTCATATGCACATACGTATACACTAATACACGTACGTGTATATTTACGTACACTCACATGTGTATAAATACAAGAATACACACACGTATTCATACATATAAATGCGTATCAGCAAATATACATATATACGTACACGTATCATGAAAATTTTATGATTTGAATTTTGAGTTTGACTCACAGACAAAATTTATCTACGAGTTATACTTGAATGAAGTTGATAGAACAGTTCCTCGGTTATTAGAAGATCTGATTTGCAATAGGAACCAACATACTTGATTAGTGGGAGACCAGTGGGAATTGAACTTGAGAAGGTAATCTGATAGGATAACGCCTGTTATCAAAGATAAGAGCACAAGGAAACTTTTGTAGAATAGTGAACCGATTAGTGTACAGATTAAAGATTATCGAATATATGAATTAGTTGAAACAGTTGAAATGTCAAGTGGTAAATCCTTCTCCATCATTCCTTAAGGATGATGATGAAATTGTGGATAAGACAGTGATAGATCAACCTTTCGTCAAGTGATGATGAAATGAAAAGGTGAAGTGATAACGGATTGAGACAGGGGAGGCGAGGCATACAATATAATTTAACTTATCTTGATAGAAGTAACTATACGATCTGTTTTAACTTATCATGAGAACAGAGTATACGATCTGTTTTAACTTATCATGAGAACAGAGTATACGATCTATTTTAACTTATCATGATAAGTAAGTATACGATCTGTTTTAACTTATCATGAGAGAACAGAGTATACGATCTGTTTTAACTTATCATGAGAGAACAGAGTATACGATCTGTTTTAACTTATCATGAGAGAAGAGAGTATACGATCTGTTTTACCTGAGTATATCTACAACGAAGATTTCCCAATATCTGATTTCATCATCTATGAATTTAACATTTTTTTTAAATGAGTTACTTAACTTAGTACATCCGCTTAAGTATATTTAAGTGAGTTATTCGATCAGCGTTGGATAAATGATGAAATAGAATAAATTCTATAAAATAATGAAATGTGCTAACTAAAGACAACATTAAACTTTCTTATTTTTATAATAAACGATGAATTATTGAAAAGATTTTAAATATTCGAATTTTCTGACACGTACATACTCACGTACACACACGTACGCTCACATACATATAAATACGTATATACATGTACGAGCAAATACGTTTATATATACGCCTATCAGCATATATATATATAGACGTAAACAAAAACACGTATATTCACATACGTAATACACGCATTCATATACATGCACACGTATACCTACAAATACACATAACACATACAAACATTCATCATACATTTATATACAGATATGCATACAAACATACATAGACATACATAAACATACACGTATACATGTACTCATATATAAGTACAAATCCATATGCACACAAACAAACACGTAGATACATATATAAATCCATATTCATACACGTATAAACATATCGGCAAACGTTCGTACACGTACTGTATTACGTGGATGCATAAGTAAGAGAAAAAAGGAAGGGAGAGAGAGAGAGAGAGAGAGAGAGAGATTTCATTTCTTTTTTGATTAATAAAATAAAAATTGGATGGCATGTGAAATCGTTATTACTTTAATGGAACAGAAATAAAAATGAAAAAAAAACAAAAACTATTGAAGTTATTAACGTTTGGCATGGAGAAGGAGCACTTGATATTCATCGTTCGGTTCATTTTTTTTTATTTCCTTAATCTTTGATGTTTCTCTCTCTCTCTCTCTCTTTTATTAAATGAAAATTTATCATGATTCTATTATAATAAATTATACATAAATATTTACATCATCAATCTTTTATCAATGATTGATAGAAATGATAAACGACATTTTATTACAATCAAAAATGCTCTCTCTCCCTCTCTCTCTCTTTTTTTTTCCCTCTCTCTTGATTTCAAATTTTTACTTTTTAATAACATTTTATAATCAAGATATTTTTTTTTTATCGATTAACATTAATTATTTATTTACTCAATCATTTCAATTTAAATTTAGTTCGTAAACTCTTAACTTTTTTACTCTCAACATTTATCATCAAATTACTACTCGTTTATCACGCTGACGTCAATCGAACAAAATTTTTATACCTTACTTTTTTCTTGCTTCGTTTTTTTTTTTTTTTCTTCAGTTGTAAAATGAAGAGTTATAATTTTCCGGGGTGTTTAAAGAACAAATTTTCTTGGCTCATGAAAATAAGCGGAAATTGTCAACAATAACTTTTTTCTTTCTGAAAGGAAAGAATTCAATCAAAAAAAAAAAAAAAAGTTTTGTGTTAAAGAAAAAAAAGGCAGCTGTTCATTTGGTAAACAAAAACTTTTCACACATTAATTTTTGTGTAATTCTTTAACACACACACGGTGATAAAACTGATAATCTATGAGAATCGTTTGAAAGGAAAGTATAAATAAATCATTTGATTAAATGTGATAATGATAAGAAATGTTTATTTATCGTAGTCTTCTTCATCAATTTAACTCCAAAACAATATATTTAAATTTCAGTTAATTTCACTTCATAATTAACTCAATTCATTGAGTTAATTACTCTATATACGTATAAGTATAATGTATAAGTACTATAAGTATAGAGTATAAAAAGTACAAGAATTAATTTACTTTTTTACTTAAATTATTTTATTCATTCATCTTATTCTCATTTCATTTCTTATTTCAAGAATTAATTTATTTTATTCTTATACTTTTTATACTTTATACTTATACTTTATACTCATAACTATATATTTATAATTTATACTTGTAATATATTTTACTTATAATTATAATTATAATTTTATACCTACATTTATACTTATAATATTTATACTTTATACACTTATACTTTTTATTAAAAAAATTTTTAAAATTAATGCACTTATAACTTTATAGGTTATAACCTTATAGGCTAATCTTATCAGGTTTTCTTTTTTTTTAAAATAATATTAAATAATTTTTGTTATGAAAAGTTATAAAAGAAAAAAAAATTATTCAAAATATTTTTTGAAAAAGATAAATTTATTGATTTTTTTTTTCATTAAATAAAATTTTTAGAATTCTTTTTTCTTTTCTTCCATAAGAAAAATTTTTTGTTTATTTAGCAAAACTTTTTTCATCGTTTTTTTTTCATTGCTACAATTTGGTACGTAAAATTGCCATATGATATTTGTTGATTGGATTGCATACACGAGAATGTTTTA
>JABVXU010000956.1:0-13912 GCA_013365365.1 Cruorifilaria tuberocauda | reverse complement strand
TTGAAGTCAGAATGACACGTGAGGTACTTTACTTGATCAGTGCTGTAGCAGACATGGGAAAGCATTTCTGTCTTTTTAGAAATTTTAACAAACAAGGTCAAGTGAATTGATATGATGAGATCGATCAAGTAGAAATGTAACAAGTCAGCTGACCTACATGTAAGTCAGTATTTTCTTTACTTCTTTTCATGTCAAATAAAGCTTTCTTTGAACTTTGAAATTAAAAAAAATTTTCTATAACAAAAGAATATTTTGGATGTATGCAAGCAAAGCTTGAAAAATTAAAAGACCAATTACACAGAGTATTTCTGATGCATGTGATCAAGATGATTTGTCTGAAAATGCAGAGTATCATGGTGCCCGAGAAGGGTCAAGTTTTATTGAAAGTATAACAAGCTTTTGCATGAAGAAGTAATAGAGGTGAAGAATTTATTTGGTAATTCAGTAATGCTTAATGCAACAGTAACGTTAAGTATGTTAAATGATGCTGGTAGTAAAGTAAAGTATTTATGAAAAGTGATCGATATCAGCTGCTTACAGGTAGGTCAATATTTTCTTTACTTCTTTTCATGTCAAATAAAGATTTCTTTGAACTTTGACATTGAAAGTTCATTTTTCTTCGAATTCAAACGAAGGAAACAAAATGGCGTATACAAGGATAACATGAAATTGCAATTTCTTTGTTTTCCTTTTTTCCGCAGTAGTTTTTCAGAAGAAAGTACTGAAAGATTTATCAATATCACTGAAAATTTTTTATAATCTAAATTTCCTATAAGTCAATTCAATAGAAAATTCATTCACTTACTTTTAAAACTTGGATTTAAAAACTTAAAATGTAGAAGATGATGTTAACATGGAACAAAAGATTTAAACGAACTGTTTAAACCAGGCATGTGAAGTTGGTTGTACTTAATGATTTTACTGTTGAAGCATAAAGAGTACAATTTTTGCCTTGAACCATTGATAGTTGTATTGATTTTGTAACTTATCCAACTTTCCTCCTTCTTCCTATCACTCATGCCCTTACCTTTTATTATCAGTAGCAATGATTAGACTCAATTAAAGGAAAAAGTAAGTGATAGAGATATCAATTATCGCTGTAAACACTGATAATGAAGAAAGGTTGAAAAGAAAGTTCAGAATTCGAATGTTTGAGCATTCATTGTTCTAAAAAGTTTTCGAATTATTTTACTGAATGATTTTTCGATGAAATTTCTTCCGCTTTTCCGTCAATCTTAGCATTTCTCATTCATTCTGATAAGTTTTTATTCTTTTCGAAGATACCAAATTTATTGCAAAATGACTTAAATTAAAGTTACAAATGAACTGATCCATATTAATTAAAATTGAGAGTATATTGATAGATTCAGTATCCAAAAGTATTTTCATAAACACCAACTTTTAGTATCTTAGAAATAGAAATTGCACTTTTTATGCTTCAATAGCGGAATCTTCGAACGCGCAGTTTCTTCAAGTTTTTAAAGCTTTTAATCTATTATTCTGTGAATATATTTTTTTCTGCATTATAAAGTCTATTTGAAGAACAATAGACTGTATTAGATTAGGACAGGTAGAAGGAAAATGGTACAATTGGATTACAAAAAAGAGATCAAGCAATTACTTTATTTTTAATAATTTATCAGTAATCTAAGAAATTGATAGATAATCGATTAATATAAATTTTAGTAATTGTCCTATGACCCTGAACTGTCTATCTCAAAAGAAACTGGTAAAGGGATCAATCGTTGAACTTTGTAAAAAGAAATATAATCTGAAAAGATCAATTGATGCGGGTGACTCGAGTTACACTTCTAATAATTCAGAGAAATCGATAAGGATGTCACTACACAACTTTCAACTATGTTTTCTGGAAACGGAAACCAATATATCGGAGGTACGGATTTGGACGGATAGATCTCTCCCATTGTTCTTAAACAAGAGTTATTTCCCGCAGTCGATATTCAAGAAGTACTTGGCGATCACTAATAAGTACAATTCCTTCATTGCCAAATCATTATAATTCTATTTTGGCTCAAAACCACTGCAATGAGATGGTAGAATTCCGGTAGATGCGGAGGAATTGCAACAAAAGAAACAAAAAATTCAGGAAGAAAGTATAACGGCTGGATCTTTCGGCGCCATCCTTATCGGTACCATTTTTGAATATCGGTGAAGACCATTTGCAAGTTCCAAGTAAATAAATTTGAATAGAGTGTTAGATTTATTGCGGAAGCAATAAATTTATTGCGCAAGTAAGCCGAAAAACGCAACCAAACGGAATTATCCAAAAAAAGTTAGTTCGAGCACTGTTATGGACTACGAAGACTGCAAGAAAAAATTGGAGAGGTACGTGACAAGAATGTTAAGATTGACATTAAGCGTACTACACGTAGAACATGCTTATTTCAGTCAACTAGTTAATTTATTACAACGTTTTAAGAATCACGTCAAAGGAAGTCTTGGGATCGCATTTTTGGTGATAGTTCAACTACTGTCACCGTTAAATTGACTTACTCAGGATGCTCGAGATCTGATATCTGAGGAGTGGAAAGTTGTTTGAAAACAAATATAAAAAGAAAAGAGAGGTTGAAGGTTAAAGCATTGGGAGAACAATTCTTTCTCACCAGAAACGAGCTTTTTCTTCGGGATGGTGCATCGCTGAAGCAGAGACGGAAATTTGTTGCAACTAAATCCGGCTGACGAAATGGTAACTGGTTTTCATTCGAAGAATACCGGAACAGAGTAGAAAATACCATTTCACAGAAACATGGAAAGGAATGAATTGCCATTTGTAATTGTAAGAGCTCATCAACAAAATGATACTTTGTTGAGTGTTGCCTAACGTTCCACCAATACATCATTTAAATCTGGAAATGGTGAAAACCGGAGACGGAAATAATGACGGATGAAAAAATACTAGAATGGCTTAACGATAGTCCAGCATAAATGCATGATATGATTGAATGCGATGTTTTGATAACCACAATATTAGACGTAATTTCTTCAAAGTACGACGAGACATTCAGTAAAGATGGAACAAGAAAGGTTGTTCAATTTCTTCCGATATATTAGAATTCATAATAGCAACTTTAAGTATGCTTAGATTTATTGCAATCAAAAGTTTCATGATAATGATTAAACATTTGATTTAATAAATTTGAGCGCTCTTAAAATTACTATTATATATTCTAATATGCTAACAATTAAATACTTCGTAAATACTTACTGCCACTATGAAAGTTGTACCATAGAAAAATATATTTCTTTTTTTTTTTCGAATTTAAAATTTTGACAAAAATTAATTATTTATTGTTAATTTTCATTTAATCAAAATTTTAACATGAAATTTTAATTGGAATATTTACTTCATGTCGTCATTCATATGTGCAATTTCCGTCCAGACATCCATTTCCGCTATGTATATTTCAGCCGTAAGTGTATATTGAACAAGTTCACCGGTATATCCTCAGAACGTACATTTTACCACCCATAAATATTTCCTTTTAATTGTTGTTTCAAAATATAACAGTATTCAAATAATTATACCTTAAGAAAGAATGATTTATTATAATCTATTAGTTTGCTAATCAGTGATTTCGGAATTCTCAATTATTAAGCACTCTGAAGGTCTCTTCAAAAAATTGAACCAATAGAATTATGATAAAGATTCACGATACCTTTACGAGATTGAAAAGTTAAAGGTAATTTCAACCCTTCATAAACAAGTATATTTTGATAGTTATCATGAAACGAAGAAATAGACATAAACCTGATTCGATGTTCCTTATTCGAAAGATACCAGATTAGCCATATATTTCTTAATGATATTTCAAAAAATGATTTGATCAAGAAGTATAATTTGATGAAAAGTATTACTTTAGCATATCGCTACGAATTAGAAACATGAAATGTGAATAGATTAAATTAGATGAACGCTGTTTTTAAAATATCTTTTACTAGTACTTTTGCAAAAACTTGTAAGAAAGTGAATGGTACTGAATTATACCAAATTAGAAGTAATTAATTATCAGCTCTGTTTTTCAAGGAAATAACTGCAGTATCTGGTAGGAATTGCAAAAGTGCATGATATATAGTAATAAAAAGCAAAATGACTGCATGAAATTTCGTTAGCTATGTTTCTTAGAAATATTAATATCAGATTAAAAAATAAATGGTAAGTTATGAAGTTTTAAATAAGTAACTATTAACTGTTATTCATAACTATTATCAATGAAACTTTGCTCTCAATCTTTCATTTCTCAGTTTTTTGAATATTTAATCAAAATAAAATGAACTTTTTATCATAAATGTATTTCTCTTAAAAATTTCAACACTTTGATTAACAATACTGAATTCTGTTCACATTTTTTTGAGTTTTAAAAATTTTAAAAATTAAAAGATTCAAAAACAACAAAATTTTATTAAAAAATAGTCTGAAAGAAGAAATTAAAAGATGCGTAGCTTTTAGAATTAAAATGATTTAAGAAATTTATTACGACGACTTTATTGATAAAAAACTTTTTTAGCTTCAATATATGTTTACCTATTCGCTACTTTACTACAAATAATTTTTGTATTCAAAAAAATTTCCACCGTTAGCGTATAATTATAACTTTTTTAAAACAAATTCTATTTTTCTAAGATTTCTTGTCCTTTCTTTCTTTTATAGTTACCTATCAAAATTGTTCTTTTCATAATTTCTCCAAGCTTCTTATATAATTTCAATAACTTAAACTAAAAGAAAAAGTAATTATAATTATCAAATTTATCGTAAGCTCTTTTCTAACTTACATCGAATTTGAGCTAAAGCTGCATTAATAATAATAGGAAAAACATTGGAAATTTCGAAAAAATAAACTGTAAAAATTAAGTGTTAATTGAAATTAATTAATTAAACGAATTTAAGTAAAAAAAAAGCTCAAGAAACACATCTTCATTGTGATAGTCGGAGATTGAGCAAGTGATATCATATCAACGTGTAGCAACGATCAGATTTATCACTTTCTGAAATTATTATATTTGATTATTTCACTTCGCCAAAGAGAGAAAAGTTTTCTGAAATTGGAAATATAAAAGATAATTTAGAAGTTCAGAAAATTCAAAAGTAAAAATTAAGAAATTCGAAATTTCATAAAGTTTTAAAAATATTTCAGAAATTAAAGAAGAAATATATATATAGTACTAACATTAATTATTAAGTTAAATAATGACTTGAAATACGTAATTTCGTTTCGGTTGAACTCTCACATCACTACTGGTTAATATCTGAAAAGAATAAATTATATCATAAGCTTATATGAAAGCAAAGTGTCGGACATGCAAAATCAAATTGCTAAAAATTAGCATGGCAAAAATTAAGTGAAACTAAAATTTATTGGCCGAACCTAAAATTAAAACTCAGTTCTAGCAAGAGCTAATTCATTAAATAAAATAAATCAAAGTTACATGCAATGAATAGAATGAGCAAAGAAACATGCAATAAATTATGTAAGGAAAAAACATGCGATGAGTAGAAGTAATTTAAAAAGTTATCTGACAATTAAGTAAACAAAAAATAAAAAACTAGCAAGAAAGCATGTTATAAGTGAAATGCATGAAAAAGATACGTACCAAAAAGAAGTGATTGAAAAACGTGGAAAAAGTAAAGTTATCATAAAGTATGCAACAACAAGAAAATATTCAAAAAGTGCAAAAAAGTCATGAAGCTAGTGAAGTGAAAAAAAATGTGCAATTAATAAAGCATGAAGTTAGTAAAGTGAAAAATGCATGCAGTTAGTAATGCATGCAAGCGAGTAGGACGAGGAAAAAAGGCATTCACTAATCAACAATAATAAAATCAAACAATAAATGTAATTACCAAAACTAAGAAATAAAAAAAAAATCTATTATGCGTTAATAGTAAGAAGAAAAAAAAGTACAGTAATTGGAATTAATTACAAAAATATAAAATTAATGAATTGTTTCAAATGCA
The DNA here is from genome assembly GCA_013365365.1 of Cruorifilaria tuberocauda. Classification (NCBI taxonomy): domain Eukaryota; kingdom Metazoa; phylum Nematoda; class Chromadorea; order Rhabditida; family Onchocercidae; genus Cruorifilaria; species Cruorifilaria tuberocauda. The sequence continues at coordinate 7,941 of JABVXU010000956.1, read as the reverse complement.
TGCAAAGTAAGTTAACAAAGGAAAAAATTCGATAGTTGCATGCAATTTGTAGTACGAATGAAATTATTCCAAACAAAAGCATTAAATTAATGAAAATGAGAAAAGACACATGAAAGAAGTAGAAGAAATAGTTAGCAAAGTAAAGAAAGTATGCAATAAGTGGGAGTAAGTAATAATAAAGCGTATGATAAATAGAAATTTAAAAAATGCATGCAATGTAAAGAATTTGAAATAATCAAAAAAGTTTTGAAATAAAATTTGAAAGAATCAAAAATCAAAAAATGAAAAAATTTGGAAGAAATTTTTTAAAAAAATTAAAAAAAAAAGACTCAAAAAAAGCAAAAAATTTGAAAATTTTTTAAAATTCAGGAATTCTGTTGACCAGAAATAAATTACAAAAATCAAAAATAAAACTCAAAAATTCGAAATTCCGCCCTGAACTTTATAAAGAAAAATTTTCAAAATTTACTTTTTAAAATTTTTCGTAAAAAGTAAAAAATATTCCGTTTTTAAATAGTCAAATTAATATGCTAATATTCTATCTCAAAATTTCCAAATTCATATTCCAATCACTTAACTAACTCACAAACTTTTCTTACTTCATACCTATCGTCGATTTTTTTCATCTAAAAAGTAAACTTTATTAACTTATAAAGTATTCAGAAAGTTCATTCCTCCCTACTTTATATCTTCGATCTTCGCAAAAAAATACTCAGAAGAATGGATACCAACTTATTATATACATAAAAAAAAGAACAATGATAAAACACTGATAAGACATTGGCTCATTGAGGCATTGGCTTATCAGTGTTTTATCATTGATAAGGCATTTGATAAGGCACGCTAATAAGGCATTGGCTTCTCAATTTGATAATTCATCAGATTCATATCTTCCCAAAATTAATCAAATCTTATTAATAGTAATGAATCAAAATTACAGAATATTCTAGAAATATTCCAAAATTATCAATTACTGATATGATATGCTGATAAAGTTTTTTTTTTTATCTTACACAAATTTCTTTCAGAATATTTTTCAGTTTAATCGTTATTTACTGATATGATATGATATGATATGATATGCTGATAAAGTTTTTTTTTTTAATTTTACACAAATTTCTTTCAGAATATTTTTCAGTTTAATCGTTATTTATTGATATGATATGATATGATATGCTGATAAAGTTTTTTTTTTATCTTACACAAATTTCTTTCAGAATATTTTTCAGTTTAATCGTTATTTATTGATATGATATGATATGCTGATATGATATAAATATAAGCTTATATAGAATGATGCCTAGAATATTCTAGAAATATTCCAAAATTATCAATGCTTATCGATGAAGAGTCAAATTCAAGAGGGGAAGAAGTCGAATTCCTATCATCGCTTCAATCAATCCAACCCATCAATGAAATCAAATAAACAAAAGCTATAAATTACGAAACGTTTTCCTAAACTGACACATTGGAATGCAAATGAATACGAATCGAATTTCCGATCACTCTCACTGATATCGCAGCAATCGATGATAATTGTTAACTGATAAGAAATCATTATCATAATATGCCTCCCATGCTATTAGCCAATTTGATTAAGCAACGAGAATTATTATTCTAATTTTTATAAATTCAATTATTATCATTAAAAATTTCACGTCAACTATTACTTAGGTATAATAAATTGACGTAAAATTTTTTTCTAATCTTTTTGAAATCATTTTAGTTTAAATGTTTGTGATAAGAAATTTTATACTTTACTAAATAGGTACGAATGAATGTATTATTTCAATCTTTGATTATAACTGTATACTTTGTATATTCACTTTTTTATCGATTTACTTATTCGAATTGCTATTTGAATTACTAATCATTTTGTTCCAATTATTTGTTTATACTTACTCTTTAGGAAGTTACTTGTATTTCTGTGTTGTATGAAATAATGAATCATTTAAATTTATCTTTTTTGTTTTCTATTTTTGAAGCTATTCTTTAATTTTACTTATTCGAATGATGGCTGCTGCTATGGTGATATTATTGAATATTTTCACCTTTTTTCAAATATTTTTTTGAAAATTATCGATTTCAATAAAAATAACTTTATGCAAAATAAATTAATATTATAAATTATAAATTAATAACTATTAATTATAAATAAATTGTAAATTAATAACTATTAATATTTGCTTTTATTTTATTTGGAGTAAAATGAAATTTCTCTTTTTAGCCTAATTACCGTTAATTTGCATAAATCAAAGTTTACATATTACTTTCATACTTATTGTCACAAAATGATAATTTTAAGACAATGAAAATAAGTTTATAAGTTTATAGTTTATATATAAAATAAGTTTAAATAAGTTTATAATCTTAGGATAATAAAAAAGAACTGTCTAGCAAAGTTAAAAATAATTAGTTATTCGGTTACAATAAATTATTGTTTCTTGTTATCCTAATTGAATATTAAATATTTGCTATGTCAGTAAATAAGCAACTGCTAAAAAATTATATTTTTCAAGTGAAACTTTTGAAATAATTGTATGGAAGGAATTATTAGTAATGCTATTTATTTTGCTCAATCAATAACAAACATTTAAAGTGAGCAAATAAGCAACAAGTCATTGTCAATTATTCCCATGTGATTATGCTTAAAGCAAAACAACGTTTCGTCACATTTTGTAAATAAACAATAATAAAGTCATAATCGATCTATTTTAAGACAATTAAATATAATATTTGCACTGTTAAAGGAAATTTTAAAATTAATTTTTTTTAATATTTTAAAACGTTTTAAGTTTAAAACTTAATTTTAAAATCTTTTAAATAATATTTTTTCATTTAATTAGTGGTGTTTTTTTTTGCTTTATTTAGATTACTGAAAATTATTTAACTTTCATAATTGATAATATCATATCAATTATCAAATTGAAATATTAACTTGATAAAGTTTATTTAAGCATATATTTGCTTATACAAACATATATTTTCAGCTATTTAATCAAGTAAACTATTTCAGAAGATGGTTAATTAATTGACATTGCTAAGTTATATTTCAAGAAAAAGAAAACTTTCTAAGTTTATTTCCTACAAAACATTTGTCGATACAAATACTTACTTTAATAAATGTATTAAAGTAGAAAGGTGAAGGAGGAAAATGAGTGAAATTTTACAGGTGTGTTAAATTAATTAACGTTAAAATGAATTTTAAAAATATATTTGATGAAACTTTTTTTGCAAATTAATTTAACTACACTTTACTGTCATGTATTCAGCTACTCTAATCACTTTTTATCATTGTATTTTGAGTAAAGTAATTTTTGCTATCAGTTCCTCAATTATCATATCAGTTGCTCGCATTATAGTTATCAAAAATTCATTTGCAAAAATCAGCAATAGTGCAAATTCAAATATTTCATTTTTAGGAGAGCTTCAAAAAAAAAAAAAAAGCCTATAAGAATAAACGTCACGTTTTATTTCAATTCAATCAAGTAATCAGGCAATTCAATTAAGTGGAAAAAGTTTATTTATCGCATTTTCAGGCTTCATTTCATTGTTATTTCTCTGCGTGGACAAGGAAGACTCAATTTTAATGTATATTTCCAATGAAATTTTTAAAAGAAAGTATAAAATTGATTTTGTTTTTCCTCAAAATCGAAATTAATTTGAAAAAGTTTTTGTTAACAAAAAAAAAAAATTTTACGCACAAATTTTTATTTTGAAATTATTTTTGGACAATTGAAATAAAATTAAAATGAATAAAAAATTTTTTGTAATTTTAAAATTTAAAAGAAATTTTTTAAAAATTTCAAATTTTTTTCTATTGATAGAAGACAAGAGTACGAAAAAAAAATTTACAAATATATAAATATTAGAACGGAAAATGAAATATAATATTTTAAACAACAATTTTTTTCAACAAAATGAAATTTAAAAATTATACTTTCATCGTATTTCGTTATTTTCAGGAGAAAAAAAGATAGTGATTTCTCACATTATCCTGAATAATCGCTATTTTTCTCAACCGGAAAGTTTAAAAAACACTTGAAAAAAAAATTGAAAAGATTGTATTATTTAAATATTAACTTGTATAAAAATAGTTAAATCAGGAAATTTTATAATTTCAATCGATTGATTAATTTAATTGTAAAATTTATTCGTATGCAAAAATGAAAATGCAGATTTTGAGGTAAAGATTTAAACTTAGAGTGATCGGAAATGATTTAATCAATTTCCATATTACTATTATAATTAACATTCAGTATGGTATTATTTATGAAGTAATATCGTATATCGTTTTTTAAAAGATTTTAATCGTAGTTTACAGTAATATTTATAATATAAATTTATTTATCAAATGAATATATGATTAAATTAATGATAAACTATATTGGAAGATAAACAATATGTTATCATTGTAATACAGTATTATTACTTGTAATTGATAACTTATCATTCTTCACATTCAAACCTATGATATTACTTATAGAGTAGCTTGTTATCAATTGGAAAGTTGAATAAAATGATCATAGCATTAAAAGCAATTAAATAAGCTATTAAAAAGTTTTAAATGAGCTGAATATATTAGCATTGCTTCTTTCGTTGTCCACTCGACTCTCTCTTTCTCTCTCTCTCTCCATCTCCTGAAATATTCCTTTTCATTTAGCAATTTAAAATTCAAATCATTAAATAAACTATAAGTTATCGGTAGTTAAAAATGAAAAGTTAAATTAGCTATCAATTAGTAATTGTTAAATTATTAAATTAAAAAAAATAAATGATAGTTGGCAAAAAAAAAAGATTATCAAATGATTTGGGAATTACTTACCTCAAATTAGCATTATCTTATTATTTTAAGGTAAACATATTATTGATTTATGATTAGTAAATTATAAGAAATTTTAGTTAAACTACAAAATAAAAATATTTTTGCAAACTTTTTAATTAATTTTCATTTTTTTCCACTTTTATCTTATCAGTAAGTTTAGAATTTCATTATTTTATTGTGATTATAAAAATTGAAATATCATGGAATTCATCTTACTTAAATATATATATTAATCATTTCAAATATATTTCACTTATCATTTTAGCCTATGATAATAGATTTTCCTTTTGCATCATAAATAGATTGATTAAATCAATTTTGATCAGGAATTTCCGGGGAAAAGCATGAAATGATTGGCATGAAACCATTACTAATTCGTTTTATTTCATTTATGTACACCAACATTAGTTTATTGTTTACCGATTTGTTTATTTATTTATTTATTTATTTATTTGCTTAATATTTATTTATTTACTACAATATTTCATTTTATATTAATTTAATGTTTTGGAAATGTTTTTCTTTTCATAAAATATTTTGAAATTTCATTTCGACATGTTCTTTTTGAAAATTCTCAAATATCAACAAATATTCATTAACAATAGTGATAACATAAATGAAGAGAAAAAGAAAAATATTTGTCTAATAAACAAAATACAATTACAAACAAAATACAATAACAAACAAAAAACAACAATAAACAAGATACAATAATAAACAAGATACAACAACAAACAAGATACAACAACAAACAAGATACAACAATAAACAAGATAGAAAAATAAACAAAATATAATAATAAACAAGATACAACAATAAACAAGATACAACAATAAACAAAATACAATAATAAACAAGATAGAACAATAAACAAAATATAACAATAAACAAAATACAATAATAGACAAAATACAATAAACAAAGAAGGAATTGAATATTTTTGAATAGATTGAAATTCTTATCAAATTATCAGTAATTGATTAGAGATATTTACAGTAATTGTTATCAGTATTGTTTTGTTTACAACTTTCATCCTTCCCGATATTTCAAATGAACAATAAGAGGGAAATATTCGCTTTACGGCACAACCATTACGCCTAGTTTCCGAATGGATAGATTTTGATTGACGAGTTCGTTTCATTTCCATTGAGGTATTCTCCCCATCTCTCTCTCTCTCCCCCTCTCCCTCTCCCTCTCCCTCTCTCTCTCTCTCTCTCTTTCTCTCTCTGTGTGTGCAAGATTTTATGCAAAGTGCTCAAATTCACTAAATTGGTAGTAAGGTAGAAACTGCATTTTCTTCATAATACTAATGTGATCGGTTTGCCCTCTTAGGTCCTTAAGGCATGTCACACACTCACATACACGCACACATACACGCACCACATACACGCACGCATACACGCACTATAAATACACACACACACCGTACATATACATACACACATACCTTACATACGCATACACACATACAGACAGACACACACATAGATATATCGGATGTTGTTATTGACCTCTTCCCCTTCTCCCTCATTTAATGCATTTTGTTAGTGGACGAATGGACTTTAAGTAAGAGTAATTAGGGGTCATTGGAGGAGATATGTTTGAGAGTTGTCGAAATGAAGAAGCGCTTAAAGGTCAAGTAATCATTAAAGTACTTGTTATCATTGCTTTTATCTCTCAATTATGCTTAGAATTCATTTCAGAATAACTTTTCATTCTATTTCTCTTTTCTTTTTCCATTTCTTCATTTACAAGAAATTCTGTCAATAGTCTGATGATTAGTGATACTTAATGATACAAGTAATAGTTATATTTAAGTAAGTATAAAGTAATAACTCTTGAGTAAAATAAATGTATGAAATTCAGGAAAGTACTTGTTTAATTAGCATAAGTCAATAGTTCGAAAGGAATAGAATTTTATTGAATTTTATTCCTCACTGATAAATCTATGTTATCATTTGTGGCTCTGTTATCACTTATTGGAAATGATAGAGTTTTGTTTTGCTTTTTTCTTATCACATCGGATATATACTGTTATTGATCTGTTAATATATAATTATGTAATTTATTAGTTTTTTTAAATTAATGATAACGGGAAATTATTACTAAGCTTGATTGATAAGCTTAACTGATAAGGCTGATATAAGTTTTTTTGAATTTTAACAATCAGTTATAATTTGTATGAATTTATTGCTTAGAAAGTATATCACTGAGTAATTTTCCATCTTTCTTTTTCTCTCTCTCTCTCTTTCATTCATTTTAAAATTTCTCTCAAATGAACTTCAAATGAAAATTGTTAATTTCAATTTACTTCCGTTGTTCATTTCATTCTTACATTTAACCTTCAAAAAGTTAAAATTATTCCTAACGAAAAAAAAAAGAAAAACTTTGCAAAAATCTTTTGAGAATGCTTAATGCCTTTCTTTGATTGCCTCACTTTTTTTTTCGATCAAATTTCATAAAATATTTCATTCGTTTCATTCCATTCATTCATTTATTCATTTCTTTTTTTTGCTAATATTAAAGATTTCACAAAAAAATAAAAATAAGAATACATTAAAATATTTCGTTAAATTATTTTTCTTCCCACTAAAATTTCAAGGAAACATAAATTTGAGGTCAAATTTCAATTTTTTATTCAAAAATTTTTCATTTCTTAATTACTCCTATTAATTATCATATTTTTACAATAAGTTATCAATCATAGTAGATAAGTAATATTCTTTATCATTGATAGTAATATCATTTGAAGTTAATTTTTAGATTTTTACTTTTTCTTATTGTCAACAAAAACTTCAATTTATAAAAGCAAATATTTTACTTTTAATTATGCTTTTATAAGTAATCAATACTTAATGCAATATCGATAGTTTCAAAGTAATACAGTAAATTAATATATATTTTAGAAATTCTTAAAAGCAAATATTTTACTTTTTAATTATGCTTTTATAAGTAATCAATACTTAATGCAATATTGATAGTTTCAAAGTAATACAGTAAATTAATATATATTTTAGAAATTTCAAAGTAATTCGAAAATAAATATATATTTTCGAAATTTGAACAATTTTAAAAATAATTAAAAGTAATTTTATACATAAGCCAGAAAAAAAAAT
>JABVXU010000955.1:0-13920 GCA_013365365.1 Cruorifilaria tuberocauda | reverse complement strand
TTCCCGTGCGTAGATTTATGCCGATTCAAATTGCTGCGATCATTGAATCCTCTGTCGCATACCTCACATTTAAACTTGCGTTCATTCGTGTGCGTGTCTTCATGTCTTCGCAAATCGTGGCGATAGTTGAATCCTCTGTCGCATTTATCGCATTTAAATGGCCGTTTATTAGTGTGTACAGACTGATGTCTTTTCAGACTGCTGCGACAAGTGAATCCTTTGCCACATTCATCAGATACAAGCGGCTTTTCTTTTTCTTCAATGACTGAAGGATTCTGAATCTCAAACTTTTGCTTTTTAGGATCTTCCTGTTTCAATTGCTCTGTTATTTTCACTTTTATTGATTGATTTTCCCAATTTGGCATCTTTAATAACTCAAAATGAATCATTTTATAATTAAACTCTCATTTTCTTGAAAGTTATCAGCAAACGGAATGAAAGAAAACTGTATAAATTTGAGAAATAAGAATGGTAAAGCTGATTTTCTTACATGTGAATTGTCTTTTCGTTAACGAAAAAAGCAAACAATTCCTGATTTACTTACCTTTGTTTGTGCAAAAGATAGTTGTAACACTGTCACTGCAAAATAATATGACAAGAACATACTGATTCTCGAGTAATGTTAATCGGAATCTGAAATTAAGTACATTTTCGAAAAATGCTTTTAAAATATATAAATGAAAAATAGCAGAGTAATAATAAAGTGATAGCAAACTTCTGCATAAATGAAAAAAAATGGTTTTTCTGTAATCCAGCAAACCGTATGAACTAAAAATCACAGAACTCTAACCTTTTTAGAAAAATTTCAGCTCCATAACGTAAAATTGTGTCAGATACGATGGCAAGTTATAATTTCATGCATAGACGACCAAAAACTATAACTGTATATACAAAAATTCATATTCACAAAATAATTCCGAATTTCAATTAATCCTCTTAACTTAGAATAAAATCAAACCATTCAAAAGGTTTTCATACAGATCCAATAAGAAAATTCATTATTGAAAAGCGATGAAGCGGTGCTTTTTGATTAAAATTTATAGAATTTGAAAAATTCATATATTTCATATCTAGAGACTGGCCTGCCTGAAAATCAGGTAAAAAAGTAAAGTAATAAGTTAGATTATTATCATTTCCTGAAATAAAAATTTTACTTTGTTATTGATAATTAGGTGCTTTTTTAAAATCATTTCATTTTGTCAATAAAAATAATCATAATGAAATTCCTATAAAAATATTTCGATATAATTTTTATAATTTAAAATTTGAACAATTTGCACGCAAATTAATTTCCAATAATTTAACTATTAAAATTAAGGAAGAAAAAAGAGGACAAGATTTATCAAGTGATTTATAACAGTTGATTTGTAGCATTCACTAAATAACAACTTATATAATGAGACACCTGAAATGTTTTACAATTTATATAATGAAATACCTAAAATGTTTTACGATTAATATAATGAAGCACCTGAAATATAATTAAAAGTTAGAGCTTCCATTTTATTGTAACTCAAAACCATAAATGAAAAATTTTTATTCCAGAAAAATAACTGTGTAACACAAAAGTAATATAACAATAAAGTATTTTTAATTCAACAGAGCAATATACAAGTGGAGCATTTTCTAGTTTAATGTTAGAAAAACCTTAATTATTATAACAGTAAACCGTTGCATTACCGAAAAAAATCTGTAGATAAACCACCTAAACAGTACAGTAATACAGTGAAATACTCAAGACTTTCGAGTATTTCCAATTTTCGGATCAAATAATACTCTTAAAATCAGTTGGGTTGAGTAATTTTGTATCGAGAAGTAAATTCTTTCCAAATAGTGATCCCTGGTGAAGCTGACGCCAAAAACTCTAAACTTTCACCTAAAAACACAATGTTATTCATGGTTGTGGCAGTGACTTGAGAAGGAGATTGAAGGAAACTCGAATTTCAACTTAATTTGGTGAGACTGTCAAAAATCTTAATAATGAAAAATTAATAAATTAGTAAAATACTACTATAATAAATTTGCCCCTTCAACCAATTCTTTTTAAAAGGAATTGAATGTTATAAGCAAATCTGCAACTTTTTATACTGTTCAAAAAAAAAGAACCATTTAGAAATGGAATATTGGATATAACTCGTTCATCTGGCGTAAGCTCCTTCTTCAAAACAGTTTTAAATGGATACCATTGATCCGGTCGATGAGCAATTGCCCACGGAATCAAACGCATACCTCTAAAGGATGATATCTGACGTGTACCTGGAAAACTTCTTTCCAATATATTCGAACATATTTTCTAAATTTTTTAAAGTGATTTTTACTGTCACTTGTTCGTTTAGTGAAAATGTGATTGCAGAAATTTCAGGAATGCAGTAGCTGAGAGGCTTAGTTAAATGATTAAATGCAGATTGATCTTAAATTAAACAGTATTACAGTTCCGCTAAAGAAAGAAGACCAAAAAATGTATGAGACCTTCGAAAGTATTCCATACGACATAAAGTACAACGATGTAAGCAGAATTTCTGCCTGTTTCACCAGGTCCTCTAGCTTCGATAACTGCAGTCACCACAATATTAGCTATATATTGTTCACAGTCGATAAGGTCTACCTGAAACAGAGTGAAATTTAAGTTAATCAATGACGAAACTTTGCAACTCATCATTGAAGCTACTGATGACGGCGTAAACATCATCTCTGTAGCCAGGGCTTTAAATCATAAAATGAGAATAATAGCAACGCACAGTTTCGATACAAAACACGACGTATGTTGAAAAAAATTAAAATAGCACTTCCCACTTGCCAATAATTATGTTTGAAAAAAAAAAACCATTGATACCTCAGTAAAAATCTATGAATATATATTCATGAACAGTACGTATTTTACATAAGTGGTAGATCAAAAAGTTGTATGTTAATCACTGTTGTAGTTGATTTGTAAATAATTTAAAGTAAAAATTTTAGAAACTTCATCCTGGTAAAAAAAACAGGATAAAAATACCTCGTAATCAATTAAACCTTCATATCTGTAATTTCCATACATACGGGAGAGAACTACAGGCATGATTTCATACAAAAAACGTTCAATATCCATCAGGGTTTCAGTAATGAAGAGCGGCTCGCATAAACCTGCTGATGAGGGATCGTTGTCTAAAATTCAGATACAAAGATTTGAATTTTATTCATATAAATAATGGAATTATGACTTATAAAATAAAAGTTAAAATAAAGCGTTCACCTTAAAATTTAATTGTAGAACTATTTTTTCGTATGAACCAGATGTATGACTAGCATACTGTTGTAGTTCCAATATACTTGTGACAAAAAATCAAAGAAAGGAAAACATAAATAAAAAACCTTCAACAGTGACTCGTTTTAAGTGATATTCGCGTGGTTTATTCCCATAATGCGAGGTTGCATCCTCCACTCTGATGTCTTGGGAATTACATCCCTCAAATATTTCTGTTTCACCACCATCCACTATTCCTCCATCGATTACTTGCATTATCTGTAAAACAAAATATTCAACAATTTCAAAGTCCCTATGGAATTTTAAAGCATCATTAAAGGTACAGATTTGGCTTAAAGAACGGAAGTTTCAGTTTTTTCTTTTTTGCATTCTAAAAAACGAGTTGAAAGCATCTAGAACATACATTGAGGCTTTTGTATGCGAAGAAAATTTTCCAATGTTTTAAAACATATACCATATTAATATTGTATGGATACTGGAAGAGTACTAGAAATATGATGAAATTTCCAATGACTTCCAATGATACAATTTAAAGTACTCAAGACTTCAACCCATATTAGCTAGAATGGCAGAATATAAAACAATAAGTTGATTCGAATGTAGTCATTATAGATTATAAGTTTCAATGCAACTCTGTATGATGCATTTTTTGGAAAATTAGGTAAAAATTTACGACATACCATACGTGACATACGAACCGCTTTTAAGGGAGGACAATTTTTCGTAAATAGATAAGAAATTAAAGCAGTTCCTCCATTTACTATGCCACCGTGATCCGTTGAACGCAAAACTGCCCTGTAAACAAAAAATAGATGCGACATAAAGATCATCCATGATATACAAAATAGTTTGATACTCCTCATGATGCACAAAAACGAATCAGATATAAATAATACATCAACAAATAAAGAAAAAATAGATGTATGATTCCATTTGGTTAATCACGTCAGTGTAATATTCTAATTATTTCTTGTTATGGGATAACAAGAGAACACTGAAATAAGAATGATACCCAACAAAGTTCGATAATTACAAAATAGAATAAAGAGTACCTCGATAACTTCAAGCCGTTCCAACGATAAGACATCACGAGGCATGTGGTCAAAGAAACAGTAATACGGAAACGAAACAATATAAATTTAACTTTAGCAATAACCGAAAAAGGCTCCAAATCTCGTCTCGATATGGTTGTATTCCTTGGTTCAGTATTTTGTTTCCTAAAATCTTCAAGTACAAAACTTTCAATTCATCTTTTCCTATTATTTTCTTAAAACATTGAAAAGATGAACCAAAATATGAAACATATGAAATTCATACGCATTTTCTTAAAGGATAATCTTTAAGTTACCAATAATTATGGAAAGTGAATCCCCTGATTAATCTTTCCAAAATTATTGATGCATTAACAACTTATCCAGTTTTCTGGAGATATATCTATTTTCGGACGCAAAATTACGTTCCTCGTCTCAAAATATATAAAAACATAGTCAAACGTCATATATTTAGCAAGAACTTATGATTGAAACAGAAAAAAAAAACTAACGCAAAACCGACAATTGACACATGCGAAGAGTTGTATGGGAACGTTGCATAAACTTTCGCACTGCTCGGCCAAGCAGTGAAATTTGTGATAAAAGCCTGCAAAGTTAAACTACTTTAGTTCAAAAGCACATATCCGACAACGCAAAACTCATTTCTTTGGACAACTTTCAACATCATATAAATCTAACAAAATTCAGCGAAATATTAAAATTTTTACGGGTCTAAGCAATGTTGCTGATAATTCAAATACAATAATGTTGAGTTCTGTTTCGTCTTCGTCTTGCCCCACTGAAATTTCACAATTTAAACAAATCCTCATCCAACACCATAGTTATCAACCAAAACTGTTCTTCATATTTTACATTAGTATCACCAAATTGAGCTCAATCTTAAAAGAATAAAAACAATCTACCTGAACGATATGAATCAGGTAGTGAATATAGAAGGCTAATTGCATAACGAGAATCATTCGACAAGCCTATGAAAATACATCTGAAATATATTAACTTGAGATAGTCAATACATTAAAAACTGCTCTCTTGATATGTAACAATAATATGCATGATAGTCCATCGGTTATCCTGTTTCCTTATAAATTTTCAATTGCAAAACTTCTAAAATGCATTATAACAACACTTTCATTTCATATGGGCTAGATCCACGACATGATTATAAACTCAAAAAGTGAAAATATAATTCAAACTATGAACAAAAGTATCTTTGAGAATTTTCGAACATCAACATTACAATGCTAAAAATAATTACGATATACTTCAAGTATTATGATTAAATTTTATTTTAAAAAGTAAAAAATATGGAATATAATTCAGTGCTGCGATTTAGTGTAAAATATGCATCGCCTAAAGGAATAAAGATGCTGAAGCAGCTTACTCTCGAGTAATATCCAAAAAACGTCTCACACCCGAAATTTCAACTAGATACGGACATTCCAACTGATCCAAGCGTACTCGACAGGTCATCCGATTGAGATCGCGTGCTTCTCCACACACCTGGAATGTATATATCATAATAACAATTCTAAAACTGTAGAGAATTTTTAAACAAATAAAGTTTCAACTTACTCTTATAGAGTTAAATGACATGATAATACTTTTTTCTTGCTGCGTTATTTTACAGTTGTAATAGCACTATTAATTCGAAGTGAAAATATCAGCATTTGAAAAAGAAAAATAATCTTAACTATAACTTAAAACAAATCTTAATCATCTGAAAATGATCTAATTAGCAATAGAAACTTTTTTATTCCACCGATGATTATAAAAGACTTACCTTTTATCAGTAATGATAAATAAACTACAATCTGTGTCACAAAATTTTTCAAAATATTACATTAAAATTGATATAAATCAAGTGAATAATGTCTATAAAAGACTAATAGTAACTAGTAATTAAGCAGTAACAGTAACCAGTAGTAACTAAGAATCCTGGATGCTACTATCTTGCAATATGTTCTATAAAAGAAATTATTCAGTTGATTTATATCAATTTTAATGTAATATTTTCTAACTAAGTAGTAACTAGTAACTAAGCAGTTAACTGTAAGTAGTAACTAAGCATCCTTAAATACTAATATTTTGCAATATGTTACGCAGCAAAAAAGTTGACAAATAAACTGATATGATAAAGATAAATAGTAAATATATAAACAACCATATATAACCTCACGACGGCGAATAATTTTAGGTAGTGATGAAATCACTGGTTTCTTCCGCCCTAATGATTGTACTAGATGATGAGTTCGTGATGTGGTTGGTGCCTGATGATGATGATGATGATGATAGTGATAGCGATAACGATGATTGGAACGTTCATTAGTCGATGATATTGATAATATATGATTCCTTCCCATTATCAATACTTTACCTGAAAAATATAACATTATTTAATTAAATTAAATGATTAAAAAGAAACCTTTCGAACTTACTTAAACTTTATCATTTCTAACAATTCAAATCTAATTTCAATAAAATTTATACTTTACAATATCAGATGATATATTTTAGATATTAATCAACAAATAACAAATATTCACACATTTCCACTTCTATCTTCTCTGTATATCTCTTCGTTTGTTACACTAACTTCACTCTCTGTATTTTTCTCATTCCCTTATATATAACATACTCTTTATTACTATTATTATTATTATTATTATTATATCACTCAATAATTCCTTCAAATAAATATTAATTACTTTTTAAATTTCCATGCAAAGGAATGGGATGATTAATTGAATTTTATGAAACAAATATAACTAATATAGTAATCGATATTATCTTTCAATTGATCGATGTATGATATTAGAATCTTATAACGTGGCTCACGTGATTCACGTGATTATTGACCTACGTTTAATCGAATAATTAACCAAACACGTGAGTGATAAGAAAATAAAACTTTAAGTTGATAGATTAACAAGCTAACGATTAACGAGAGACTCCTTAGTAATTTCTAAAATTAATAAGGGCCCGTTCCGGTATGCAGTGGTGTCCGAGTGGTTAAGGAGTTTGACTAGAAATCAAATGGGCTCTGCCCGCGTAGGTTCGAATCCTGCCCGCTGCGAGCACAACTTTTGGCCTTGTGGAATTTTATAAAGAATTCAATTGCTGAGAACGGAAACAATGAATAATGATAAGAGATAAAAGCATTTATTACTTTATCTGATAATAATGTAGAATCGCTAATTCTATTTTAAAAGATTGCTTTGATTCGAATTAAGTTTTAGTTTCTAATTTTTAAAAGATAATTGAAAAAAAAATGTGTTTTTTGATCATGATATCTGGCCGGTCATGGTTTTTGATTGATTCAATATCAGGATCAGATGTTTCGTTATCAGTGTGAGTTGTCTTTAAAGGTAATTATTGATTTTATTTACGATAAACAGGTTTTTGTTTTTTTGTTTTTTTTTTGTTTTTAATTTCAGTTTGGTATTTTGATTTTATTTTGTTTATTTATTTTTTTTATTTTAGATTATTTCATTGTTACTTCTGTTTTTTAATATCAAATTCAATTTTTACAGAAGAAGAACAGTATCGAAAAAAAAAACTCTACACTGTTTTGTAATTACGAATTCCATAGTAGAGTGAATGTGAATGAGTTGAGGATTAAAATGAATAAAAATTCATTTTCGTTTAATTCAAATTAACCTTTATAATAATAGTTTATTGCATTGTAATGATGTTATTTCAAATATACCATATATCATGATATAATAATTAACCGGAAATGGTCATTCAAATTATAGAAGTGAAGCAATACAATTTTATTATACATTATTGTTATTATTTTTATTATTACGTCAAATATACAATGATGCATTTATCAGTTTGTAAATGCAAAATAAAAATATAAACGAATTAAGAAAAATGATAAGGAAACTTATTATCAATTAATTTCATATCAAATATTAATTTTACGAAATTCACAAATTTCAGATATGTAAAATCAAAAAAAGTGATCAAATAAACATCGTTACATCGGAAATACAATAAACTTTATCCATCGTATGATCTGGTATTTCTCGAGTAAATTGTGGAGTAAGCTGCTCCCTCTGAAATGAAAAGAATGATTGGAAATCAAAAAAATAAAAGAAAATAAAATTACAGAATTAATTTTTAGCATTATATTTGAATTACTTTAATGGAAAAAAAAAACAATTCTAAATTTTTTTTCTAGAAAAATCCATATGATACACTAAAGACCTGATGAACTCTTTATCAATTGAGAATACTTTTTGACTTTTCCTATTAAAAAATGCCTAAAATTAATTTTCTTAATTCACATATTTAGAATAATAGAAGAAAAAAAGTGTAGTAAATAAAAATTTTACCGAATCAAAATTAGCAGCATCACGAAGCATTTTTTGTACTGTATTTGATTTTATCGTTGGAATATGTAAATTAATTTGATTATTCGTTTTAAGCTCCTCATCAAAACATGAATATAAGACATGAAAGAGAAGCTTAAATCCATCATCCGTATCACAGTATATTGGCCCAAAGCTAGGATAGCCAACAATTGATAATAAACGACCACAGCCATAACCAACAATTTCATTCTTTGAATTCACCAGTACCTAAACAAATACCTTTATTTGAAGAACAATTATTGTTGAAAATAAATGTTGAAGATGAGATCAATTAAGAACTTGAGATAAACTTAAGTTTATTAAATTAATACATCATTTGTTTTGTGATTGAATTGGGAGCTAGCTAGATCAACAATTGTTAAAAATCGATGTTGAAGAGAAGATCAATAAAAAATTTGAAAGAAACATTTATTGATTTATGCATCTTTAATTTTGTTGAATAAATTAATAAAAAATAAACATGTCGAATAATTATAAAAGCTTATTGATACCTATCGCAGTGAAAAAAAAAGATTCTAATTTAAAATGAAAAAAAAAAAACTTATCAGTTATATGATACCGAGCCCTATGTTATCTTTTTACTTAATAGTAAATTTTTTCGTCAATGAATTATGATTTTGATTATTTAATTATGATTACCTAACTTTACCTAAATTATTTCATTTTAATTTACAATTTCAATCTAAACAATACCTTACAGACAGCATCAATGCGATCAACAGCCCAATGCCTAACGAAATCTTCACGTCGACAGTTTGCAACTGTAGCGTCATAATCAACAATTTGCTGTAGAGTTAGTTCTTTCCCATCTTTTACGGTTAAATGAATATTATCAACTGTAATTTTAGATTACAAAAATGTCAAGCTACGGTATTCATACAGTAATTTGAGCTACAGTAGTCCTACAGTAATCATACAGTAGTTTAATCTACAGTAATTCATTTTGAGATTTATTGTAATAAGTAACACTGATTATTGTTGAAACTGTAATTTTTCTCAATTACTAGTACTTCAGTGAAGTGATTTCAAAAAAAAAAATACTTTTGGCAACATAAGAATAAAAATAAGTGATCATGTTACGATTATCTCTTTTCCTTTAATTCATATTTAATTATTGTATTTGATCTTATCAGTTAAACTGATAAATGTATCAATTCTTCTATAACTAACGAATTACAAAGAAATTTGATCAAGAATTTTGAATTTTTATTTGAAAAATTAGAAAAAAAATATTCACAATTACGTAAATACCAATAATTTTTTGTTTATCAATATTTTTCGCTCGAAGAATATCGATCATCCATGGTGCATGTTTGGTGAAACCAAGTTTTTCGTATATCGGTGACATAATTCGCACTAAAAAAAATTATCATTTATTAAGAATGCTCAATCATTCTTTCATTTATTCAGAAAAGTATTTTTATATTGAGAAGTTATCAATGAATATACGCTGAAAAAATATAGATTGGAAATATTTTTACGGAGTATAAAGTTATCTCAGTATACATGGAATATAAGTTATTTCAGTATACATGGAATATATGTTATCTCAGTATATATGGAATATAAGTTATTTCAGTATACATGGAATATAAGTTATTTCAGTATACATGGAATATAAGTTATTTCAGTATACATGGAATATAAGTTATTTCAGTATATATGGAATATAAGTTATTTCAGTATACATGGAATATAAGTTATTTCAGTATACATGGAATATATGTTATCTCAGTATATATGGAATATAAGTTATTTCAGTATACATGGAATATAAGTTATTTCAGTATATGTGGAATGTAAGTTGAAAATATTTTTAAGGAATTTAGGTTGGTTCAGTGTATACGAATTTATTACATGCGGAATTTAAGTTGATTCAGTAGATATGGAACATACGTTTGGTTTATTACATACGGAAAATAGGTTGATTCATCATATATGGAATGTAAGTTGGAAAAAATTTTTTAAACAAACCAGAATTTAGTCCAATATTTTTCATTCGTAAATCATCAGTCACAACACGCTTGAACAATTCACTTCCTATACCGTGTTTTCGATATTCAGGACGTACGTAATACAATGATAAATATGCATATTCATCAAATTCCAAACATATACATGATCCAACATAATCACCAACTGTAAATTCAGTGTTATTTAAAAATCAATGATAGCTTATCATTATCATTTGTATCAATCACTAATGATATTTTTGTATAAATCAGAAGTTTGCATGAATCACTATGATTTTTAGATACTGTTTTTATTTTTTCTTTTGTTTATGATTAATCTGAAGCCATGGTGGTTTTCGTCTGAAAACTGTTATTTGAAATTTCGAAGAAAAAATACAATATGTTAACATGTATGAATATTTAAATCACTAATTTAAAATCGTTAAATTATTTAAATCGTTAGGTATTAATATTTAAATTCAAATTTGAAAATATTCTTGGATTACATGAGAAAAATACCTATATTACTGTATTTACTATATTCTTTCTATTAATAGTATTTAAAATTTACTATATATATATATATATATATATAATACTGTAGAGAAAAATTTGCTGTATTAATAGAATATACTTTTTAATTAATAGAACGATAACTAATTAATCAGTAATTCCAACAAAATAATCGATTTGAAATCAATTGATTTTTTTTTCTCATAAAAATTTCCTTCTTATCTCAACTAAATTTACTCTTCTGCTATTAATTATATTTTCGCTGTCTTATTTGATCGTTTTGAAAAATTGAAAAATCAATTTAAAAGCTAACTTTTTGTCCTTGCAGCAATATCATGTAATTTTGCTGGTTCCAACATTTTCCGATAACAATCATAATCACGATATTTTCGTGTCCAACCATTCGTTTCATTAGCTGCATTAATTAAACTTACGAAATCCTCCTTTCCACCACGAGCATATATTATTTCAGGTTTTATTATCATTTCAGTATCGTCATCATCATTTTGCACCAAACCCGTATCGCCTGATTCCTTTTCTTTTTCTTCACTTGTCATTTTTATATTGTTTCAAATGATATAGCTCATTAGCACTGGTATGAAATCAGTATATCAGTATTATCAATATAGAATCATCACCTTAAAATATAATTTTAAATTACATTAGGATATTAGGATTTAAATGACTAGCATAAATGAGCATTGATAAACGATATCAAATAATCCAATCGATAAAACGATAAATTTTATTGGAAAATTTTTTTTTTTTAGAAATTTGAATGATAGTATTTTATGTTCATGTTCATATCCAGGAAAATATGTAATTCAAAAAGATATGTTATGGGGGATTTTTTTTTTGAACCTTAAAATCTTCAATTTGTCTAGACTGAAATTGATTTTGAAATAAACTAGACCTATCAAAGAGATATAGCTATCATTTAAGAATTTTAAAACATGAAGTGATAATTAAATTAAAATTAAAAATTCAAATTCACCCTTACATAACACTTATACATGTCTGAATTTATTAGCAATAAAACTTTTAAAAGAAATGAAAAGCTTTTTTAAGAAAAAGCTATACTTTGACTTTCCATCATTAGTTTCATTAGTAAAACTTTCCCAAAAAGGTTTTTTTTCAAAAAAAGGAAAGATAAAGAAGATTTCTATAGTTGAAATTACTTTATTATTATATATTGTAAATCAAAATTACTTTTAAATTTCCTTAGGAACAGGGTGAAAAAAAGTGAATTTGTAAGCTACAATCCTAAGCAAAAAAATCAATTTTGCTATTAACCACAATAATCAAAAATTATTTCAGTCCAACAAATCCTTTTAATTAAAACTTTATTTTGGACTTCTTTACTTATTTAGTTCTTTAAATAAATAAGAAAAAAAATTTGATAACATATTTGCAGCCACCCTATAAAATAGAATTGATGAAAAATGAAAACTTCTCCAATTTCTCCCTCTCTCTCTCTCTCTCTCTCTCTCTCGATCGCCTTTTATTTAGCTGTTCCTCATTCATTTTCAGAAGAGCTTTCAGAAAAGCTTAAAAAAAATGGTATGGCAAATTGAAAGCCAAAATGATATTAATGAAAAATAATATATGATCGAGAATAGTTGAATTCATAGATAAAAATGAATTAAATGATAATAATTTAGTAATTTCACATATTTCATTTTTCATTTTAATAATTGATAAATTCACACAATGATAATATCATTGTTTTAATTAATAATCGATATTCATATGATAAAGAGTACTTGTTAATTAGTGAAATTGTTTAATACAATCAAAAATAGACCAATGAATTTATGATATTATGATTTTATATTGTATTTAATGTTTATATTAATTTTATATTGTATTTAATTTTATATTAATTTTATATCATAAAGTTATGATATTATGATATGATACCAAAATTATAATATGATAATATGATATTAAGTCATGATATCATGATATGATATTAAAGTTATCGATATTTATTATCAAACATTGAGATCATCTAGGAAATGATAATAAAATGTACAAAAATTAATTGCTGAAAATTTGAATATTTCTAGCTCTAGCGCTTTTCTAACTCTATTATTACTTCTGCTAATATTTCTTTCTATTATTATATTAAAACTTTTTATATTAAATTATTGAATTTCAGCTGTATATTACAGGTAGAAAGTTAAATAGAAATTCCAATTAACAAAATTGATAAGGACAGTAACACAAAATTAATATAATTTCTTCCTTAAAATTTCCACGATGAATCATTTATTAAAAATTGTCATTTATTCCAAACTTATTAATCATATTCAATTTTATAAATAAAATTTTAAATCCAAACAAAAAAAGGAAGGCAATATAATGAAATGGAAAAAGCAATAAAAGCCTTAGATAGCGAATGCTTTAAGAAGAAAAAGGAAAAAAAAAGCTATCTAAATTTGAAAAGCGAAGAAAAAAAATGCTGAAAATTATTGAAAATTTTAGTAAAGAAAAAAATGTTGAAAATTTAACATTAAATCCGAAAAGAAAACGGTTTGTTTATAAAATTTATTTAAATTAAAAATATTTAGAATGAATATTGTTTACAAATTACTTTTAAAAAGATTAGATTTGAATATATTTATTAAAGTTAACGGATTAGAATTTGAATATATTTACTAAAGTTAGAGTTATTATCAGACATCAGAGATCTGTTTACTACTTATTACTTAAGTGTTTATAAGATGCAGAAAATTCACGATCATTTCAGAAAAGAATAAAAGCAAAAGATTAAGTTC
>JABVXU010000954.1:0-13925 GCA_013365365.1 Cruorifilaria tuberocauda | reverse complement strand
GGATTATCTGTAGCCTTAAGCTTATCCAGAAGCCTTAAGCTAAATGGCTTTCCATTAGTGTTGAATCATTTATTTTTCCGTTGTACTTTTCAACACTTCCCAAAAAAATTTTTAAAAATAATAAAAATAAAAACATTTTAAAATTTTTAATTTAAAAAAATGAATGAAAATTTTGTGAATCTTAAAATTTGAATTCATTTTTTTTCAAAAAATTATTTCATTAAATAAATTAAATAATTTGAAATTGTTTGAAATTAATTATCGAAATAATTTCAAATTGAAATTAATGGGAAAAGAAAAAACGATCAATTTTGCTGTAAAATTAGCTTTATCGATTTTTTGGTGCAGAATTTAAAATATTCCAAAATTGAAATTAATTTTGTTTTAATTATTAGCTTCTTGCTATTAAGTGGATTTTTTAAAGATACAAATTGAAATTTTGTGCAATTCTTGCGAAATTCTTAAAAATTGTATACTTAATTCTTATTTACCTATTTATTTACTTATTTACATATTCATTTAATTATTTATTGTTTATCCAATATTTAAAATTGTTTCCTTCTTATGTTATAAAAATTATATACCTAATTCTTATTTACTTGTTTACTTGTTTATTACTTATTTATTTAATTATCTATTATTTATTCAGTATTTAAAATGCTTTTTATCTTATAAAAATTATTTACTCAATTCTTATTTACTTATTTATTTGTTTATTATTTATTTATTTACTACTTATTTAATATTTATTTAATTATTTACTTAAAAATCATTTTATACTCCTTATTTGTTTATTGCTTATTTACCGCTTATTTAATATTTACTTAATTATTTGCCTAAAAATTATTTTATAGCTTTGTCCCATAATTTTTTTTTAAATTATTTCGAATTTTAAATTATTTTAAAATTATTTAAATTACTTCTCTTTCATTTCAACTTTTATTTTTCTGCAAGCAAAAAAAGTGGAAAAATCTGCCAGTACTTAAGCTGGAAATATTTTACCGTACTGTTAGAAAGATTTAGCAATCTGATAATCTCTTCGAACACGGAACTCTTATCACCTGTAATAAATCTGCAGAACCTGTTGGAACTATCAGTAATATAGCCTTAGGGCAAAAGTATTTCATTGCGCTGTCTTGTTCAGGGCAACTTCTTCAAGCATTGCAATTGATTAATTTGACAAATTCTTAGGATTATATTATTTAGGATTATCAATAAGTTAGTATGTGAAACTTGAATTTAATTATAAATAGAATTTTGAATATAATTAATTATTTGCATGTTAATAGAGAGATTTATGTTTGTTTACAAATAGCATTTGATTAGGAGAATGAAATGAAATAAAATAAATTAAAATTTCAGGGGATAATTTATAGAATAATACATTTACGTTTATGTACATTTACGTACGTGAAAATATACGCAAAGATATTTTTTTATAATTTCTCAAATTAACCTAAAAATCTACAGTTTATAAGATTTTTTTTCGTTATTTTTAGGCGTTTTTTAAGCTTTCATTTTTTTTTTAATTTTTAATTTTTTTTGAATTTAAATATAATTAAAATTAATTATCTATATACTGTATAAGCAAAAAAAAAGACTTAGTTTATTACTTTAGAAGCAAAAAATTTTAGGTTATTACTTTAAGATTAATTACTTGAAAGATTTTTTGTAATATGATAAGACGAAATTAAACTTCAATTTTTCAAATTTCAAAATTTATATTTAACTTTTTGTGTTTAAAATTAAAAAGAGGTAAAATCTTGCGAGAGAGAGAGAGAGAGAGAGAGAGAGAGGGAGAGAGGGAGGGAGAGTGAGGAAGAGAAAGATTCTTGAAATTCGCTAATTCTAAAAATCAAATAATACGTATTACATGATTTTTGAGCAGGCCGGTAATTTTCCGTTTCCATAAGATTTAAAGTTAACAAAGTACCGCTAAAACGATCAAATAAATTTTAACGGGAAAAAAAAAAGATTCATTACATTTAAAGATGTTTTAGTAATGTGAAAAACGAAATCAAATTTCACTTTTTAAATTTGAAATTTTAAAATTTATATTTAGCATAGATAAAATGAAGCGCTCATTTCATTATAAAAAGAAATATTCGGAAAAGAGAGCAAGACAAATAGCTGATCTTGAAACGATAAGATAAAGTTATTTTAAAGATGAAAAATTTCCGTTCGGAAAATCGATGACGGTATGATCTCTAAGTAAATTTGTAATTTTCTCTTCTAATGAGGTGAAAGTTCAAATTGAATTAACTTAAAACTAGAAAATAAAAACTGAAATTTTTCAGGAATTTAAAAAAAGAATTCAATTAAGAATTTAAATTTTTAAGAATTTAATTTTTAGGAATTCAAACTTAAGCTTAAATTAACCTGAAATTTAAAAATGTACTTGTAATCAATTGTAATAGATTAGTCATATTGCAAATTTGCAATTTAAATATGAATTATACTTTGTCTAGTTTTGAGGAAATTGAACTTTCAAATTATTCCCTTCTCGAAATATTTTTTTGTCTTAAATTTCATTCCATTCATACTTTTACCTTATTTTTAATCTTTTATAATCTTTGCTTTTTTGAATTAATTAATTTTAAGTTATTTGTTTTAGTATACTTCAGGTTCAATTCGAATTTAAATTATCCTTTTTAACAATTTTTAAGTTTCATTCGAATTCCCTTTTTTCATGCTATCCATTTTCATGCAATTTTTAAATTTCATATAAATTTCGATTCATTCATTCTATTATTGATTTCGAGAGTATAGACATATTAAATTATGTCTACATTGAAAGTACTTTTGAGAATAATATCGATGGAGAAAAAGAACGTAAATAAAATAGGCGAGAAATATGACTTCACTTTTTTCAGGCTTATATTTTTCAAGCCTAATAAATCTTTTATTACTTACATCTATGATTTGAAGCCTTGCGGCATTTTTTTACTTAAGAAGCTTAAGCATTGAAATGCTGTGTAGACTTGAATAATTGATTTTTAAAACGAAGAAATAGTTAGAGGGCTGAAATAAATGAATTATTAATAATGATAAGCAAGAATTTCCCATATCATTCCCGTTATCAATTATCAATCAATTATTATCAATATCAGCGAATCATTAAATTATCAATGCATGATTATAATTGATTTATGAAATGTTTAATTCAAGATATTCATGATTCTCTTTAATTAATTAAATTAAATTAAATCATTTATTTTTTTTAATTTGAATTTAATTTGAAATTTCTTTTAATTTGAATTCAATTTAATTTGAAATTTCTTCAAAAACAAAATGAAAAAAAAGACAAATATCAAATGCTATTACTCATTCTAAAAAAAAAAATTTTTTTTTAAGCTTTTAGTTAGCTTCATGTAAAAAAGAAAAATCAATTAAATGCACATTTTGCAATTCTAAGCGTGCACATGCGTGATTTCATGCATGCATGCGATATGCAAACAGTTGCATGGAAAAAGCAATTTCCTATATTTTTAAACGCTCTCATTTCAGATAACTCTCAATGGAGTTTTACAAAAAAACCGGAAAATTTGTTTACTTTTCTTCGGAATTTTTTTCATCAAACTAATAGTAACAATCATCTAAGTTACTAGAATATTTTCCAGTTATTCCAGAAATGGAATTCGTCCGATTATTCCAGAAATCCATTTCATTTTTATATTTTACGAAGCAAAATTTTGTGATATTTAATTTTACAAAAAAAAAAATCTAAACAATAATTCTAATTTTTCAAGAAGTTGACAAGATATTTTGTGAAAGAAAAAAAAACTTGTTAAATTAATTTTGGAATATTCAAAATCAGAAATGATAATAGGAAATGAGAAATTAGAGAAATCGTTGGAAAATTAATAATCATGTTAATCATAACAATTATCAATCATCATTTTATTTCCGTTGTTTGACGTACAAATCCGGTTTTTGCAGGCTTTTCTGAATGAAAATACGGATTAAAAGTGTCATGAGATATACTAGATGGATATTATTAAAATTGAAAATACTAAATATCAAATATTTACGAATTTTTCCGGAATCCGAAAATTGGCAATTTGCTTTTTTTTTGGCACATTTTTGAATTGTATTATTTTATATATTTTGTATATTTCTAAAATTTTAAAATTATTCTATTTGGAATTTATATTGAAGTAAAAATTATAATTTATAGTTTTAGTTTTATTGAAAAAGTTTAACAGAAGAAATTTAATCGTTTTTGTGTTAATTATTTATATGTTTTAATTTATTAAATCAATCGATCGATTAAATTAATCAATAATTCCGATATTTGGCAATTCCATAATTTCAAAAATTTCGAATTATAATTTTCATATTACAATTGTTTCTAAAATTCTTAGAACATAAATAATTTTAGGTTTGATCGAAATACTTTAAAAAATTAAATATAGAATACTTGGTGTGTCAGAAATGAAACATAAAATCTATCAATTAGTCTATGATCAAAAGTCTATTAATTTTACTTATCCTATCAATTAGTGTTATCAAATTAGTATCAGAACCTATCTCTCTGTCTAAGTTAGTGCTATCAAGTTAGTAATAAAAGACTATTTAGCTAATCTATAAGTCAGTATTATCAAATTAGTATCAAAAGCCTATCAATCTATCTATCCATCTAATTTATCAATTTGTAAAAAAGTTTCGATTTGATTTCTTTTCAGTCTTGTTATTTAAATTAGTATTAAAGAAATTTTTTAGTCCTCCAATTATAACTTTACTCATCCTTATTCTTATATGCTTTTATCACGATAAAAACTAACTTTTTAATTTTAATTTCATAAAAACTAACTTTTTAATTTTAATTTTTTTTTTTGATATTAAATTAAGATTATTTTTTTTCTTCCTTTCAAAATATTATATATTTTTTCTGTTCTAAAGAAATGGAAAAAATTTAGTGCAAAAATTATTTATGGTAAAATGATTTCAATCAGTTTGAAATATTTTTTTTTGTTTTTTTTCTTTCTTTCTTTCCTTTCCTTTCCTACATGAATGACATATTTTCCGTTATCAGAAAGTGTGATCTTGATCAAAATTTTACGGTAAATTGATTTTGCATTATACAGTGAATGTCCTATGATGTCAATTTTAATTTATGAAAAATTCTTCGATCATTTGGAAAAAAGAATAGTCATAATAAATCGTTTAAAATTTTATTTTCAATAATTTTTCCATGATTCTTTTCTTTTCTTCCTTTCCTTCTCAAAACATTTTTATAATATTCCATTTTTCTGGATTAGGATGAAACGAAAAGAAGAAGAAAGTTTAAAAATTGATAATAATCATATCTGTAATCATTTTTAAATATTAAGTTATTAAATGTGTATTTTAAAAAAAAATTTTTTTTTTTAAGAAATCATTGAAATAATAGAAAGGATGAAATATATTTTATAACTTTTTCATAATTTTCCTTAACATTTTATTGTTTATAACAGATGATAATCCTATCTGTAATCATTTTCAAATATAATTTAATTATTATTAAATTATGAAATTGTATATTTCCAGAAAATTTCATTTAAAAATTAACTGATAACAGATGATAATCTTATCTGTAATCATTTTAAATATATTTTAATTATCATTAAAGATATGTGATATATTAAATGTATGTCTTCAAGAAATTTCATTTAAAAATTAACTGATAACAGATGATAATCTTATCTGTAATCATTTTGAAATACTATTAAATTGCTAAAAATATATTGTATATTAAATGTTTATTTTTGAAAAATTTAATCTAAGAAATAATTGAAATAATAAAAATAGCGAAATATATTTTAAAACTTTTCCATAATTTTCTATAATATAAAATTTTCTACAGTT
The DNA here is from genome assembly GCA_013365365.1 of Cruorifilaria tuberocauda. Lineage (NCBI taxonomy): Eukaryota > Metazoa > Nematoda > Chromadorea > Rhabditida > Onchocercidae > Cruorifilaria > Cruorifilaria tuberocauda. The sequence continues at coordinate 8,078 of JABVXU010000954.1, read as the reverse complement.
TCAATTACTTTCCTATAATTTATCGGAGAAGAAAGAGAAGAGAAAGAGTAAGGAAAATGAAAAGTTATTAGGTTTTTTTTAGGCTTTTTAAAGCTTTTTTAGCTGTAAGCTTTTTTTTTTGTTATTGAAAGGAAGAAAAAGTAAGGAAACTGAAATTCAGGATTTTAATTTTCGTTCAATCATAACTTTTTTATGAAATTCTTTTACTTTCTATTTCTAATTTCAAATAAGCGAAAAAAAAATTGAATATATCGCTTAAAGATTTTATTAGTATTGGCAGAAAATCTTTTCAGAAAATTTTCATTTCTGTTTACATTTCTTTTAGTTCTTTTTTTTTATTTTATTTTTCTAATTTATTCAATCGAATCGATTTAAAATAAGGGTGATAAAATTTGATCAGTCTATCTATCTAAACAGTTTTTGTTGATATCAATCATTTGGGTGATATGATAAATTGAATAAAGTATTAAAAAAAGGAACAGTAAGGAAAGTGAAATTCTTTTTTCTTTTTGGAATGAATTAATTTTATTTTTTAAAAATTCAATTCATCGATTTTGAAATAAGACTAATAAATTTTTATCAGTCTATAAAAATGATTGGATAATTAGAGTAAGCAAAAAAAAGAATTGATTGCAAGAAATTATTTCGAAAATTTTCTTATCATTGAAATAAGCTGTTATCACTCATATTTATGATAAGTATCCGGTGCTAAACTTTTGATGTTTATATCTTTTTTTTTTACTTTTATAGGTTTGATATCATTTCGCTTTCTTCATTTTTCTTTTGAACATTTAATAAATTTAATTATCATTTAACAATTAATTATAGTTTGTTTAGGTAATTACTAATAAATATTTTTCATGTTTCAACCGTTGTTTAATTATAAATATTTAATTAGTGAAAAGAATTAATTAATTACTTAATAAGGAAAATTTCTTTTATGCTAACAGATTTTTTTTTGAAAATTTTCGATTAAAAAATTAATGGCACATGCAATTTAGTAAAGGGGTAAATAAATGAAATCAATGTAATTTAATTATTTTTGAATGTTAGATTTATTTCAATATTATTTTCTATTTTACCTATTATACTATCAATATATACTGTAGCCAATATTATTTTCTAGTTTACTTGTTATTTCAATGTATACTGTAGCTAGCTCTTCATGTATCATCGATCTAAGCTGTTATTACTGTACCGGAGCTACGATATCTACAGGTAATCACTTTCTTCATTATCATCTTTTCTTCATCTTCCGTTTTAAGTGAACTTTAATGAAAGGATAGAAAAAAAGGAAAGAAATTGGAGAAATGAGGAAAGGTGAAATGTACTGTAAAATTTCCATTAAAAAAAAGTTTCTAAAATTCCTCGTATAAAAGAGAATGACGTAGGAAATTTGAATGTAAAGAAATAGGTTTTAGGAGAGAAAATGCAATTTCATTTTAATAATTTTAATTATCATAATGATCACTTTTATCACTATCGTACTCCTACCGTTCAAGGTTATAAACTTTATTCGTGCGAACTAAATAAACTTTATTTTAATATATTTATATATTACTTACTCATATTTCATTATTATATTTTTTATCATGTTATTATATATTTATTATTACATCAATCAATCAATTACTTAATTAATCAACTAATGGCTTGTTAATTCATTCTCTATAAATTATTAATTAGAGTAACTAGAGACAGTTTTTGTTTTTTAGAAAATTTTTTAAAAAAATTTGAAAATTATAAAATAATATAAAAGGATAGAATTATCAATTTAATTAATTTAATTGGAATTAAAATTAATAATTTTAATTAAATTATTTAGACGTATTTAGTACATTTGAAATAATCATATCAATTCGTATTATTCAATCAAGTCAATTATTAATTCAGTTAGTAAGTTAATTTGTCTTGCATGTAATTGTGTATTGTAATTGAAGTAACAATAGCAGTTTTAATAATCGTTGTAATTGTATGAAATTATTACTCTCATTTTTTTAATAATACAATGATTGTAAATTGACAGCAAAACGTGATAGTAATAGTGACAGTAATAAAAATACAGTAATAGTAATAATGACAGTAATATAAATGTAGTGACAGTAATAGTGATAGTAATTAATGCAAAATACAGTAATAGTAATAATGACAGTAATAGAAATGTAGTGACAGTAATAATGACAGTATTAAGAGGATATTGACAGTAGTAGTGATAGTAATTAAAAATGCAAAATACAGTAATAGTAATAATGACAGTAATAGAAATGTAGTGACAGTATTAAGAAGATATTGACAGTAATAGTGATAGTAATTAAAAATGCAGTGATCGAACTGAAATAATCTCTCCATTGAAATACAAAATTATCCGTTATCATATCATTTATTCCACTTTCTCCTTTCTTCATCCATTTAACATTTTAAAAAAATTTGAAATGTTACATCTTCTATTCTCCTCTTCTGATAACATTCCTTCTCAAATTCTATCTAGGAAGATATTTCTAAATAGTTTGATAAGAAAATTTTCTCTCTATTAGCTTAATCAAGCATCCAAAATAATTGCAAACTCTTAAATTGATATTATAACTTTTTTAAATTCGTAAAATTCGTTTTTTCTCGTTTAATCAAACTTAACCTATCCAATTTGACCTACAATCCAAATGGATTTTACCTATACTTTAGTTTTTATTATTACTTTGGAAAAAATTATAATGAAAACCATTTAGGAATCCCTCTCTGCAAGTTTTTTAAATTGACAAGAATAAATCTAAATTCTTAACTTTCTCTTTTTTTTAAAATAATTACTCTATTATTAGAAAGGGAAAAGAGAGAGGGCGAGAGAAAAAGAGAAAAGGAGAAGAATTCTAACGATGATGTTTTAATAAGTGATTGTAATTAATTGAACTTATCTGTCATTGATAATAGTCTTCTTTCAATTCAACCTAATCGTTAGGTTTTTTCTTTAGATCTGTGTTTGTGAGTGATAAAAATTCTGCGTTAAGGAAATCAGATTTAAAAAAAAAAATTAATTTAAATAACGCCTACTATCACTATTATCACTTTATCACTGCCATTACTACTACTACTATTACTGCTGTTATCAGTATCGTAAACTTATATTTGTGAAATCTATGGATTTCAATCAAATTTTCTTAAATGCTATTGCAGAAGAAACAAGTAACTGTAATGATGGTAACTTTTTGTTAACTTTTAAAAAAACGAAATTTATCACTTTATTAATTTTTAAGATTATTGCTGTAATTAGAATAAAGTTAAAGTATTTATGCAAATATATAGTGTATAAAAGTATATAAAGTATATAAAATAAAGTGTAAGTATATAAAAGTATTAATAGCTTAAAATTTCTCATCAATTAATATTTCTTTTTGCTATAAGAATATTTTTGATCAATTTAGCGAAAGCAATTAAATTTTATTTCAAAAAATTAATTTCAATTACATATATGCTTAAGTATTTAATTACATGCATGCTTAAGTATTATTAAAAATTTTACGAATTTTTCGTAAAATTTTTTTCAATCATTTTTTCTCATTAACTTTTAATTAAAGTAATAATTTCTGGATTTCGTCATGTTCATTAATTTTGCTAATAAATAAACTTTAAGGAATATTATCAATCTTACTTGAATCAAGCTAATAAATTTACTCTTAAAATATTATCTTCAAAATTTCGAGGCATAAACTTTTTTTAATTTATATTTCAAATCTTTGTTACTTAATTTAGCTAATTTAAGATTTACTAAAAATGCTAGAATGCTGAAATGCTAAAATACTAAAATGATGAAAACTTGAAAAGCTTTTTACCAATTAAAGAAATGCTACTGAAATTAGATCATTGCAAATTTTTCATTAAAATAATAAAATTGATTACTTCTTATCACTTATTATCATTATTAGATTAAATTACAATTTTATGGAAACATTTTGATCCATAATTTTTACCATGATACAACTTCAAAAAAGTTTTATCAATAACCTGATAATATCCCTTGCAAGTTTAATTTTATCATATCTCCTGAAATTATATCAGCATTAAATTAAAATAATAAAATTGATAAATTGATTATTCCTTATCACTTACTATCACCATTAGATTAAATTATAATTTTACGGAAACATTTTGATCCATGATTTTTATCATGATACAACTTCAAAAAAGTTTTATCAAGAATGTAACAATAAGTTTGTATCGGATCGGTAAGATTTCCCTTGTAAGTTTAATTTCTAAATTATGTTTTTTTTTTGGTTTATTTGAATTTAAATTAAATATTTTAGAAACATGCTTCGAACACATGACGTTGGACCGGAATGCATGGCCAAATACTAAAACGGAACGTGTAAATAACCGTATCTGTCGTAATTTTCCAACTATTGACCGTAATGGTACTGTGTATCAGGTTTGTCATTTCTTGTTTTTTTTGCAATATTTTAATTTAATTAATTATCAAACGGTAATTATTTATATGTTAAGTAAAAAATTTATATATTAAGTATATGTTAAGTTCATATGTTAAGTATGTTAAGTAAAAAAAAAAACCGTCTCTTAGGCTACGAGTAATTGGTATTTAAGTATTTAAAATAAAACTTGAAAATTTTGGTATTACAGTATTGCACAACTCTTTTTAAATTACTTTATAAATTATACTTTTTACTTTTATACTTTATACTTTATACTTTATTACTCCATTAAATAAGGATAATAATTTATCAAGAGATATCTATCGTTTATTTATGCGTATGAACCAAAATGTGCATATAATTAAGAATAATTAATGTTACCGTAGCAACTTTATAAATTACTTTTTAGAGCTACCTGTTGTCAATTATTAATTAAAGTTAATTAACATAAATAGTTTACAGTAATAAAGTAAATTAGCATATTGTCTAGACTTTACGATTCTCATTTATGTTATGAAACAATTCTGTATCTGTTCATTTTTTCATAATTAATTAATGGAAATTTCAAAGAATGAGACAAGATAAAAAATCAATAGAGAATGAGAAACCGAAACTGAGCATCGGTGTAAATGGGTGCGGGGATTCGTGTGTCGAGGTATCAGGGATGTAGAGAAGATATGGGGATGCGGTATGCCAAGGTGCAGGGATATAGATTTGTGGGGATGCCGATGTGCCGAAGTGCAGAGTTTGGCAATGAGAAGATGTGGTGTTCCGGAGTGCGGGTGTGGGAAAGAAGACGCGATGTACCGGGATACGAGGTGCGGGTTACCAATAAGAATAGAGAGATGAGAGGGAAAATATGGATTGTTATTAATGAAATATTAATAATTAAAAACATTTGGTGTAATTTATTTTTGAAATAAATAAATTTAACATAAATATTTTTTCAATTTTTAATTAGTAATGAAATTAATTTTTAATCAGTAATGAAATTAATAAAGTAATTTTTAATTAGTAATGAAATTAATAAAATTTTTATTTTAAAAAATTTAAAAAAAAAGAACGAAAATATTCCTGTATGCTCAAAATATATGAAATGATAGAATGATAAAATGAAAATTATGTTGGATTGTAAAATTTGCTTTTGGAACAAGCAGGAAATTAATCCTTTTCATCATTCTTTAATCTCTCATTTGAGAGAGAGAGAGACAGAGAGAGAGAGAGAGGGAAAGGGAAAGAGAAATTTGAAAAGAGAGATTAAAGGGAAGAAATTACCTTTGTTCTCCCCTTCGTAATTCCATCACCGAAGCGAATAATTAATTACATGCACCGATAATTTCAAGCTCAGATTTTAAATTTAGAAGAACAAAGTTGGAATTCACGAAGTAATGAATTAAGCTTAAATTACTTATCTATAATTCTTTCAATTTTTATAATTGAAAATTGAAATAAATGAAATTAGATAATTTGAAATATCGAAAAATTTTATTCTTTGCTATACATTAAAAATCTGAAAGATTTAGTATAACTCTTTTTTTATTAATTTATTAAATTAATAAATTCCACCTGTTTATTGAACAATTTATTAAACTTCTTTTCTTTCCTTTTCCCTTTTTTTTTAAAAAAATTCTTCTGTTATCAGCATTTCTAAAACAAATTTGGAATGATTATTATGACAGTTATGATTATTATGATTATCATGACAGTTATGATTATTATGATTATCATGGCAGTTATGGTTATTATGATTATCATGACAGTTATGATTATTATGATTATCATGACAGTTATAATTATTATGATTATCATGAAAGTTATGATTATTAAGTTTCTTTTCTTTTCTTCCCTTTCCTCTTCCCTTTTTTTTAAAAAATTTCTGTGGTATCAACTTTTCTTAAACAAATTTGGAACTACTTATGATTATTAAAACAGTAATGATTACTATGTTATTATGACAATTATTATTATCATGGCAGTTATGATTATTATGATTATTGTGACAACTATGTTTATTATACAACTATCATTATTATAATTATTATGACAGTTATGATTATTATGATTATTATGCAAATATTATTACTATATTATGATAGTTGTGATTATTATGATTATCATGACAGTTATGATTATTATAATTGTTATAACAGTATAATTAGTATGATTACTATCACTGTTGTGATTATCATGATTATTACTATAGCTATGAAGTGCTAGTAGATTAGAAATGTTGCCTTAGAAATATAAATTCAATGAAACAAAATTGATTGATTTTAAAAATAGAATTTAGACAAAAGATAAGAGTGAGCAAGGCAAGGAATAATTAAACTTTAGCCATAGATGGCCTGATCAAATAGACGAAAGCTAACTACTAATCATAAAAAGCTTTCCTAACGAAAGTAACAGATTGGATTAAAAGTGAAAGAGAACTGTCAACATCAATCATTTCACCTACTCTTTCTCCAAGCATGCAAAAAAAAAAAGTAAAGAATGAATATCAGTATGAAGTAAACGTTATCACTATCGATTGTCTTTAAGCATACTTTCATTTAACTGTTATTCTTTATTAAAACATCTAAAGTTTTACTTGTTTATCAAATTCATTTATTTATTTATCTTTAACATTCAATTACTACTCAGGATTTCTGATTAGTTTATTTACTTGTTTACAAAATTTATTATATTGTAGTATTATAATAAGTATATTATAGTATAGTATAGTTGTTACTATTATTATAGTAAGTTATGTTCCATTACTAGGCATGATTTTCGGTAAGATAGTTTGTTTATTTGTTTACAAAATTCATCAGTTCATTTATTTTTTATATTCAACTAAGACTTATGATTTTTGGTATATGTTTACTTGTTTACAAAATTTATTTATTTATTTGTTTTTATATTCTATTACTAGGCATGATTTTCAGTAAGATAGTTTGTTTACTTGTTTACAAAATTCATTTATTCATTCGTTTTCCATTATTACTCATGATTTTTGGTAAGATTGTTTATTTATTTGTTTACAGAATTCATTTATTTACTTGTTTTTATATATAATTTTCTTTTTTTTTTCGGATATAATAATTTGCAAACAATATTTTATTTTTTGAAAGAAAAACATTTTGTTTTTTCTATTTCCTCCTTTTTTTAAGTAATAATGTAAATATTTTCAATTGTTTTCAATTAATTACTCATATAAAATAAAAACTTTTAATTTTGGTTTATTTATTTAAAACTTAATAATTAGTATTAACTGAAAGATAGTTTTAGTGAATTTTAGTTTTAGTTTAAATATAGATTGAAATGGAGAAGAAAAATAAAAAATGAACTCTTTTAAATAAAAAAAATGATGAATATGAATCATTTTCTTTCTCTTTCTCTCTCGCCCTCTCTCTCTTTCTCTCTCTCTCTCTCCCTCTTTCTTTCTCGTTCCTTAAATATTTAAATAAGTTAATAAATTTTTGGAAAATTTTAAAGTTGAACAGACGTTTGAACGAAATGATCGATAGAAGAAAGTATTTAAAAGTGGAAAGAATAACAATAACAATGATAATAAATGTTTGTAAATGAGGAAAGATGACAGAGAATAAATAACGTTTAAGTAAAATTTAATACATTTATATATCACGCTTTTAAAGTTATTATTTCATTAAATGTACTCTAATC
>JABVXU010000953.1:0-14033 GCA_013365365.1 Cruorifilaria tuberocauda | reverse complement strand
TCCGCTCGACGACAATTTCACTTCCATGTTTCTTCCATCGATCTCAAATTAAATGAAAAAATTGCTGTATCAAATCAAAAATCATCTTGACGTATAGGAAATAAAGGAAATGTAGGAAATGGAAAAGAAACCTAAGTTTCTTCTTCTTCCTCTCTTTTTTCTTTTTTGTTTCAAATCAATTCATAAATCTTCTAAACGAACAAAATGAATGAATGATTTCAATGAAAAACAATTTGAAAATTGTTCATTAAAACCAAAAAGTATTGTAATTCATCAGCATTCTCTTATCATTATCATTATCATTATCATTATCATTATCACTATATCGTTAAAAATGATCTCAAAACTAGTAATGTATCAGGAAAAAAACTATTTGATATACTAAATTTTCCTTCTTTCTTTCTTTATTTTTCTTTTTGTAACTTCAATTTATGAAATTACAAAAAAATATCAATTTTTAAAGTTACAAAAAAAGAAATTAAGAAAGAACGAAAGTTTTGTTTCATTGAAAAATTCAGCTTTATTTAGCTTTAAATTACAGGGAAAGAAGTAAAAGAGGAAAAAAGGAAAAAAAAAAGGTTTAGCTTAAAAGTTTGAAAAATGAATGGAAATTCCCTAAGGTAAGAATGCTTTCAATCACATCATTTTCTCTCATCTAAACAAACTTAAACCACATTGGCTCATCATGTTTCGAGAATGGAAAAAAACTTTTGTGGGTCATTTTCCTTTCCTTTTTAGAAAACTTTACAAACTGGCAGTTGTTAAAATGTTATGTAACTGAAATAAGCTAATTTAAAGCTGAACTGGAGATTCCATTCAATTTTTCAACTTTTTAAAAAATGAAAAAAAGAAAAGAAAAAACTTTGGAATTGTGAAAAAGTTATTTGTAGTCTATTTTTTCATAATTATATCAAACAGAGAGAATTATATCATATCATATCATATCATATCAATATTATACATAAAATTGTATCAAAGAGAACTGTGAAGAATTTTTCTTTTTTCTGTAAATATTTTGAAACAGAAATATTTCAATAATTGATTCCTTTGATAAATTTTTCGAAAACTTGAAAAACACAAAAATATTTTTTATAAATAGAAATTCAGAAGACATACTGATTTCTCAGCTTTACTTACACACACGCACAACTTGCCATGAAACAAACTTTTAGAGAAACTGAATTGATTTATGAATGTTAAAATAATGCTATTTTTTTTGAAAAAAAAATTCATAGATATCCGAAATGCTATCTGAAAAAACATCGGAAACAATAATTCATAATGCATTTCACAGTCAGATATTAATCATTTGCAGCTCTGTAGAATGAAATTATTTTAAAGCTAAAATATTAAAAATTTAAATATATTCTTTTGGAAAGTTTACGAGAGGAAATGAAAATGTGAAGCTTTTAAGAAGTTAATTGAATTTTAAAAAGAAAAAACTATAAAATTACTTTTTACTTACATAATTTCATATCTTTCGTTATTTGTAAAAAAAATAAAAAAATTTCATTTTTTATTTTAAATATTTTTTACACAGCGATGTTATCATTAAGGTTTTCAAGCCTGAAAATTCTTAGATCTGATAATCATTTTTATAAAACTTTTGTTAATTATAGTACTCTATCAAATTAATATTAAAATTATTTTTTCTTTTTTTGTATAAAATATTTTCCGCTAAAATAATTTGTTAATTTGTAAATATTCCGCTTTAATCTGTAAAAAATGAATTTGAAAAAAATTTGAGCAAAAATTTGATAAAATCTTAGCTATCTTAGCTTCTAGCATAGCATAAGTTAGTATAAGTTAATAATACATGATAAGAATACATTTTATCCGTTCAAAATCACAAAATAGCAACCAGAAAACAATATTTTTATATTATTAATAACTACTTATATAACTTTATTACTTAATTTAACTAATTGCAAATTTGATTTATCTATTTTAATATATTACATTGATAAAATTTAAAAGAAAAACAATTGCAATTTTGGAAATATCTCATTTAAAATCATTTTTGAGAACGCCGAACTGAATTTACTCGTAAAACTTTTAACAATGCTAAAAAAAAGAAAAGTAATTTCAAGTAATTCAAAAAAAGAAAAATAAGTAAAATAGGAAGATGATGGATGATTGAATCCATTCATTACTAAAAATGTTTATAATAAAAGCACCTAAAAATTACTAATTATTTGCTAGTTAATATTATTTACCTTATCGTCATTATGTAAAATTTGTACGAAATCATAATAATAATCATTATATGATAGGAATAAAAATAGTAAGTGATAAATGAGGTTGAAAAGTTGAAAGTTTTTTGTTAGATGAATAAATTCAATAAATAAGCTAACAACAAGTGAGTGAGTACCAACAAGTAATTGATAGCTAACAACTTTGCTTAAAAGCAATCAAGCGTATGAAAATAATGAATTTTTTATGTAAATACGAAATGCACTGAAAATTTTCTATTAACTTTCTTCCTCTTAACATCTGTAAATAAAATTAAAATAAGATAATGCGTTTGATTAGAGAAAGTTATCATCTATGATCACAAGTTTATTAACTACGATTTGAGCATAAAGTTATAGTCATGTTAAGATATTATTAAGTAATAGTATTGAAGTATAGTATATTAATAAATTAATCTTTCCAATATGTTATCATGTGATTTCAACTTCTTTTTTTTTAAAACCATTTTATTTACTTGTATACAAATATTATTGATTTTATTAGAGAGAATAAATATTGAAGAAGCTATTACTTGAGTATGTAAATAAGTATTCCTCTTTTTCAGTTTTAATTAAAAGCATTGATAAAAAAGAATGATAAGCTAATGAATGTTTATGAAAGTAGACTTACCAAGTTATTTTTAGGCTTTTATTTTTTCCATTCACTTGAACAATTAAAAAAAAATGGATCAGTTAGATATAAAATATTAAAATTGAAATTTCAACAAGTTGAACAATTTACTTTTCCAATTTATTCCTTCCATTATCATTATTTCTATCATTATTAATTATATCAAATTATTTTTCCCAAAGTATAATTTTTTCTTTTTTTTTTTGATGAAATGGGAAAAATGTTTTCGTTAAAAGTATTCTTTAAAACGATAAAAAAAAAGAGAGAGAAAAATTGGAAAAGATAATTTCGGTTTTGGAAAAAAAAAAGAAAAGGTTAGTTTATTTAAAAAAATATTTGTTGTTCAATTTTCAAAATTGAACAGATAGAATGATTTGAAAACGTTTTTAAAAAAAAAAAGAAAGAGCTGAATCATTCTTGAGAATTGAAAGATATGTCTAAAGAATGTTTACTTAGTTGTTTATTTATTTATTTACTTATTTATTTGTATTTCTATTTGACTATTTGAAGAAGCCGAATTGATACGATTATATAATAAATGAGAGATTGTTAATTAATTAAACTATTAATTAATTGATGATTAAGGATTTAAAAACTTTCCTAAAATATTTATTCTTTCTATTTTACATGATGAAAATTAATTTATTCCACAAATATCACAATTGCAAAAATTTATGGAACATTTGAATCATTTTAAAATCTTAGCAAAAAAAAGAAAACATTTCATAAACAATAATTAATTAGTCAATTAATTAATTAATTTCAAATGCGAAAGACTAACGGAAATATTTCAATAAAATTACAGCATTAATAAGAGGTATAATTATAGAAATAACTTACATACTATTATTGAATTTTTCCATTCGAAAAATTAAACTGCTTAATCATATCAATTATCAATTGATAATTTAAATTTAAAAATGTTATCTCAATTATTTGATTTCAAATATATTTATGATAATTTAAAAAAAATTTATTTTTCATCAAATCTTAAAAAATAATCAATTTAGAAATAATTAAGAATGAATAAATAATGTAATACATAATAAATGTTAATACATAATAAATATTAATACATAATAAATAGATTTTTATAGAAAATAATCAATGTTCACGTATAATAAACGTGTAACAGATAATTTAACGTAATGATTACATGGTACGAGAATCAAGGGAAATCATGAAGGAATGGAAATTAGAAAACGAAATCAGAAATCGCGAATTTTGAAATTTCCAATTGGAAAAACTCTGAAGTGATAACGTTTGAATACTGAAAAACTTAACATCATACGTTCATTTCCTCGCTTGCTTCTCTCTTTACTTTTCATACTTTTTAGCAAAATTTTTAAGAAGTTAAAAATCGAAAAATTAATCATTTTTGATTTGATACGATAAACGAAATCGATCATTTAATTTAGACAAGATAAAATCAAAAAATGAAAAATAAAATAATCTAATTTCCATTTCGTATTTTATAAATTATTAAATATCGATTTTAGGAGTAAGATTACAAAATGGACGAGGAGAGAGAACTGAAGTAGAAAGCTAAAAAATAAAAAAATTATTTTAGCTTTAACTAATTTAATGATTTGCAACTTTGTTTATTGTAAGTGAAAGAAAAGAAAAATTAATTTTAAAAGTTTAGTTCAGTAAAAGCTAAAGTAAAAAATTACGAAGGAAAAGAGAGTTTAAATTGAAATGATTTCAGCTTAAAGCTTTAAGCTTTAATCAGTGAAATATATTTTTCAAGTTGAAGTGACGTGAGGAGCAAACGTTCACGACAAGTTGAAAAACAAAAGTTTCAATTTTAAGCATAGTTGACTGCTGCTTGTTCTTAAAACTTTTTCTTCATAGTAATAATAATCCATAGGTTGTTTTTGAAAGTATTTAACTTATGCAGCTGTTACTTTCTGTTAAACTGATAAAACAAATGGGGAAAAAAAGCCTAATTTAGCTTTTTCTTTTTTGTTCTTAAAGGCCTCAAAGAACATTCCGATAAAAATCCAATGAATTTCGTTTATCCTTTTTTTTTTTCATTTTCACATTCTCAAAATGCTTACTTTTATTTTTTTTCAAACAATTACTTACTATCAATTTCTCTAACTTTATTGACTAATTAGCAAAAAAAAGTAAAATTAACAAAATAAATGAAAAAAAAATTTTTTACAACCAGGAAAAAAAAAACAAAAAATATTTTTTCAGAAGCAATAATTTTTAGGTGCAAAAAAAATTGAGTGAGAGAGAGAGAGAGAGAGAGAGAGATAAGCTAATGAAAAATAATTTTTCCGCAAAGTTTATTTTGAAAAAAAAGAAAAAAAAACCGAAAAATTGTTGACAATTTTAAAATGAACGTAGGAAAAAAATAAAACAAAGTGTGTAAGGAAAGTAAAATTTCATTTGATTATAACAGTTTTTTGATTTAAAAAAGTAAAGGATATGCAGTATTCGAGTTATTAAGTTGTTTACCCTTTTGCAGCATTTGAGTTATTGAGTTAATCTTTTTTTTGCAGCATTTGAGTTATTGAGTTGTTTATTTTTTTTTGAAGAATTTAATTATTGAAATGGTACTGACCAAAAACATTTGGAAAATTAAATATAAATGTAAAAGTTTATCATAAATCTGAAATCAAAAATTATTTCATTTATATTTTATCAATGCTGTTTCACATTAATTTCTTTTTTAAATTTCAAAATTTTCACTCCAAACATTTGATGCTAAAATTTTGTGATAAATCGAAGATTTTTTCGTATTTTTAGAACAGATTTTCCTGAAAGTGGAATTTTTTTCTTTTTTAAACATTTAATTAATTTAAATTTGAACTCGTTAAAGAGTAAAAAATAATATTTCGGTTGAAATTTGATTTAGATTATCAAAAATATGAATAAAGGCAAATTATTATAAGAAATATTAGTGCGAAAGTTGATAAAATTTAAACTAAATGATAATTTAATTTAAAATTTATAGGAAAAAAGACAATTTCATAATTGAAATTTCTAAAATTGAAAAGTTTATGATTTCAACATAAATAGAAAGTTTGTTTGTTAAGTGTTAAGTGGAAAAAGCTAAGATTTTCAAAGCATTAGCATAATTATCATATATTGATTATCGGATGAAAATATTTCCGAAATACGATTGAAAATTGTCTAGCAGACTGATATAATTTTATTATAGCATATTTGATCATTTGCTCAATAAAAAGTAATTAGCCTAGTAGTTAAAGTTTAACCATAATTCGTATATATCTAATCAAGGTAGGTATTAAGCCTATTGTTAGCCGTATAAGCTTAATGAAGGTATCGAAATAGATGAATTAGAAAATATTTTAAATGACGAAACGTATAGCATCGAGCTTTACTATTTAAAAAAAGTTCCAAAAATAGAAATTTTGATTAATTTTTTTTTTCCTAATCTTTGCTAATTAATTTTTCTATCATTTCTAGAAAAAGCTTTTAGTTAATCTAAGATTAATTTATTTCACATATAAAATGTTAATCATCAATGTGAAGCAATTCTCATAAATCATAACTTTGGAATGCTAGAAAATGATGGAGGGGTAAAAATTTCTTAAATTTTATCAAAAAAGAAATTATTGAATAGATAGCTATCAACAGGTATAAGCAGGTATACAAAGGTCAAACTTATAACAAAAACTGCCATTCGTAAAATGAAATACCTATTTAATAATCAATGGACCAAAGAGAAAATAGGATGAAACAGCGGTGGATATCTATCTCAACTAGACCATAATAGCAGAAATAGGATTTACGAATCACTAATTATAGTGATAATTTATTTCCTGGATAAAATTCACCATGATGATATCATGATTCAAAATGATAGCAACAACTAATGATAATAACAGAAGATTTATCCTTTCCAAAAAAAACCTCACAAATGATCGGAAGAATCAGTGATGGTAACAAAGTTTTCTACACTGAAGAAAATTTATCATTTATCAAGGTGATAAGTTCTCTGGAGAGATAAGCAAGAGTTCGAGATCATTCGAGAGGATGATATTAAGATACTACTGATTGAAGATAGCAAAAATCGATAACTAATAGCAAAGATTTATCCACTGGAGAAAATTCATGAGATGATAATTCTCTGGAGAGATAAGCGGAAATTAAGCCTCTGGTGAGAATGGTACTACGAAGGTACCATTGGTTGAAGATAATGATGATAAATCCCCCAGGGAGATAAGCGGATTTGACTGTATCAGAATGGAAAGAGGTGATAAATTCCGGATAAGCAGATGATTGAGAGGGATGGTAGTAAGGATTGAGTAAAGGTGATATTATGATGCGGGATAGTAGGTTGGATGTATTTATTCCAACTTTATCGATTCGTAAAACGATCAATGGGTTGGTTGGTTTGTTAGTTGCTGATTTTACCCATCCGATGATTCGCCTTGTTGTTTGCTTTTCCTAATTGTCCCTCCAATTTCCTCTCCCTCTCTCTCCCTCTCTCTCCCTCTCTCTCTCTCTCTCTCAATCTTTTACCTTTATTCCAAAACGAAATGTGATTACAATTATTTTCACTATTGATTTTTTTTTGCATCACTTACCTATATCAAATAGAATTTATTAAATGATAAAGGAAAGATTTCACATTGAATTCAGTGATAAAAAAAGTTATATAGTAGTCTTATCATTTAATTATTATCACTGTTATCATTATCATATCATATCAAAATAGTTTATTTCAAATTTTATTATTCAACTTTCTTTTTTATCCCTAAATGAGAAGAAAGGCATAGTAAAATGATGCTTTTGAAAAAAAAAAATAAAGTAAAAGAGGGACGAATTAAAGTGATAAGCAAAACAGATCTTATCAATTTGTATTTGCTTTTACATTCATATGATAAAATTGATAAAAATATATCAATTTCTTCCTTATCAAATTTAACCCATCCCAATAACTTTTCATTTTTCATTAAAATTTAATGCAACATTTAAAATTAAAATATTTTCATGCAAAATTAAACAGAAATGAAATGTAATGAATTGTTAAAAGATTTTGAAAAGGTGAACTGTTTAATTTTGTACTTTTTCAAATACTTTAAATAAGCTAATCAATTTTCCTTCCTCTCTTTTTTCACACATTAGCATACAAATTTACACTTCAAATTAACATCTCTCAATGAATGACATTAAATAAAGTTTTTTTTTTCTTTTTTTTTAAAAAACTCAAATTCAAACTTAACTGAAATGAAAATAAAGTAAAGTGACGTTTAGCAAAACATCTCAATTGATAGAAATAATTCTAAATAAACAACATTATTGATATTTTTATTGCTTAAAATAGTTGTTTGAAAATTGTTTAGTGTTTAAAAAAAAAAAAAACTTTTTTTTTAATGTTGAAAAATAAATGCCTCATGATTTATAATTCTTGAAGTATTTTCATAATAAGTCATTTGAAAAAAGAAAAAAGAACAAAATTCAAATTCTGTAATTTAGAAAATTCTTTAATCGAAATAGAAAAAGAAGAAAATCAGCCATTTAAAATATCGAAAAGAATTCATTTTTGTTTTTTTTTTCTCTTATTTCATTGATTTTTTAAAAAATTATTTTTTTTTGTAATTTCCGCATTAAATATCATTTCCTCTCATTCTTTTTGTTCCATAAAATTATTTAATTTGATATCAATCAAAATTTATTTCACTAATTTTATCAGCAGAATTTATTTGATAAATTTGAATTTCTGCAACTGTTAAATGATATTTCATATCATCAAAGGAAGAGAGAGAGGAAAGTGAGTAAATGAATTTGATGATTAATGATAAATCATTATAATTGTTAAATAAGAAACTGAAGAATGAAAATATCATTTCTGTAAATTTTTTGAAAATTTGAAAAAATATACATTTTTCCTTTTCTTAAAATTTCTAGTAATTAATTAATAATTATAATATAAAATAGAAATTATGAATAAATTTACTGAATTTAAAAAAATTCAGAAAAAAATTTTCTTTTTAATTCGAATAAGTAAAATTTTTGCGGTAAAATGAATTAATTCAATTAAAACAAATGAAAATTTTTAGTTAAAATTAATTAATTGACAAATGAGTATATATTGGAAAATTTTCCGCTTCAATGAACACATCGCTAATTCAATTCTTGTTTTGATAATTTGAGAAATATTTGTCAATTATTAAATTGAAATTAATTTGTATTGAAAGATTAATTAATTAAGATACATATTTACTTTTTTTCAGTAAATGATTTCCTTTTTTTTCCCCACTTTTACACTTTAATTTTTCGAATGAAATTCGAAGGGGAAATTAATTAATCAACGATTTCATTGAATTTCATTATCAGTTCTTTCTAAGTGCCCTTTCCACGTCAATAAACATCCGTAACAAAAAATTTTTTCAACATTTGGATCCGGCAAGCAAATGTTTAAAACGATGATTGTTGCGATGTATGTTTTGTTGATGATGGCATTAAAATATTATCAGTCAAAATTCATTTTTTTCAGAAAAAAAAATTTGTAAAGAAGTTTGGAACAAAACATTAATTAATTAATTAATTAATTAATGTATGTATGATATGAACAAATTGTCAATTATTTATTTTGATTAAATATTTAAAATTGAACATGTAAAAAATCAAAAAGAGAAAAAAAAAACCATTCTGAAAAACAAATGAAATAAAAATAGGTCATTTAACGAACGACGAACTATTTGTTACATTTCTCCTATTTATCATAATTCAATAAAGAAAAATGCTGAAAGATTGATTGAAATGATTCAATCGCTTTTAATTATTAAATTTGCTAACTGAAATTCAACATTTCTATTATGAAATAGAACTATCTTTTAAAATGAATCGTTAGTGAAATATTGTAAAAATAGTGATAATTACAATGGATAGAATGATTTATGAGTATTACCTTATTAAGCATTCTTACTATAAGATAAATCTAAAATAGTATAATTACTAGATTATAACTATAATTATAAATATTAACTATAATTTTCAGATTGAGTTTAAGTATATAATAGTATTTCACATAGTATAATTCATTCAGTCAATGAATTTTCAAATGTATAAAAATTTAATGAAACTGATATTGCGTATATTTAACATACAATATCAGTTTCATTAAATTTTTATATATTTGAAAATTCATCGACTGAATGAATTATACCATGTGAAATACTATTAGCAACATATTTAACAAACAGGAATCAGCGTGAGAAACTTATCTTAATCATGAATGTAATTAGCATAATCATGATTGCAATTAGCATTTAAAACTGTGGTAATAAAACTATTACTTTAACTACATCTTTAATAGGTAATAATAAATATGCGAATTTAACTATAGATTGTAATTAGCATCTAAGACTACAAATAATTAAATTAACTTTTATTTGATTATCATTTTCATTTTCTTAAAACTTTTCTTTCCTCCATTTCCTTCTACTTTTCTTTTTTTTTTCTTTCGCTGTTTATTTGCCTCTCTTTTTCCCGATGCTCTTCAAATTAAAGCAAAAAGAACAGTTTGCACAAAGGTCATGAACTATTTAATTCGATTCTAGGAAGAAAAAAACATCTAAATATCATAATATTCCTATTAATCACTGAAAATATTTACTTAAAAATTTTTTCCGTCTTGATAAATGAAAAAAGAAAAAAATGAATCAATAAATTAACGATTTAAAAAAAAAAAAACAAAGAACTCAATTCTGATTTTTAAATTTCTTTCTTCTTAATTGCTCTTATCGATAAATAAAATAATTTCAAGGATAAATTTCTTTCAAAAAAAAAAACAAAAAACAAAAAATCCGTTCGTTTTGTTTTGTTCGTTCATTCCATTTCGTTTCGTTACGATGACTGAAACATTTTTGCTTTACAGCAAAAATTTCAACGTAGTAATAATACGTCTTCTCTCTTTCTCGAAAAGAAAAAACTTTTTTTCCGTTCTTGATAAATCTTAATGATATTTTGTCATTCCAGTTTCCATGAATCAGCAGCAAATCGAAGAGATTCTCCATTTTTCTTCCTTCAACTCTCTCAACCTATCAAACATCTATCTTCCGTTTTCACGTTTATCCGTAAAATTATACTCAAATTGAAGAAAAGAAATCCTTCCACTCTTCCGTTTTTTTTTTCTTTTACCTTCTCCATTATCAAAATGTTTATCTTCCGTTTTCACGTTTAGCCGTAAAATTATTTATACTCAAATTAAGAAAACAAAAAATTTCAGTACAATTTAGAAATGTTGAAAACTGAACGCTTCCTTTAATCAATTCTCATTTACAGTTACCGGCTTTTTGTTGTCTTTTTCTTCCTTCTCTTCCTCTCTCTCTTTCTCTCTTTCATTTGCTAATTTTTTGATTGAAAATTAAAAAATGAATGAAATGTTAAATAAGAAATGACAAATTAAATAACCCACAAAAATATCTATTGATATACACTTTAATACACAAACAAAAAAAAAACACAAAAGAGAAACGTTGAAATTAATTGTTTTAACTTTTTGTTTCCATCACTACGATCTTTCTCTTTTTTAGTTTAATTCGGAAATGACGTTTTCTTTGATAAATCAGATAAGAGTTAAGGGAAAGGAAAAAAAAAAGAAGGAGAAGCATTCGGATTACTAATGAAATTCGGATTACTAATGAAAAGGGCAAGATAGAAACGAAGAAAACTAAATAAAAAGGAAATTTTTTTCCTAGTACAAATAAATAATTTTGTTGAAATCAGTAGATTTAGATGGCAATAATTAAGAAATCTTAATGTGAATGATTTAGTGATTTATTTCTAGAAAGCTTTATTTGATTTACTTATTTATTTATTTCTGGAAAGTTATAATTTATTTTGTTCAAGCATAAATTCTATAAGAGTGAAAATCAAAAAAAAGAAAAGAGAAGAGATGAAAAAACTGAAAAAAAAAATATTATTCATTCATTTTTCACTCCTTACATATTTGAAATGATAAGAATTCAATGCTACAATTACATTTCAATTTTTAAATTAATTGCTTCCAGAAAAGCATTATATAACTTTCTTCCCTTCTCCCTCCCTCTCTCTCTCTCTCTCTCTCTCTCTCTCTCTTTCATGCTTATTTTCCTTATGCTTTGCATTTATATGTAATAGCATTTGCAATTTTTTTTTAGACAATTAATTCATATAATTCTGCCTTTGCTTTAATAGTAAAAGCAACGAAATAATAAGAATTGAATAACTTAATATGTAAATTAAATAAATCGCTTAATTTCTTTTAGAACTCATTTACTTTATTTATTATATTAGCTATTTTGATTTCAAATTAATTCCTATTCCTTTCTTTCATTTTATTAATTGATAGTTTTATTCTTAACAAAAGCATGAAATTAGAAATGAATTTAAAAACGTACAAGTATCTCATATCATATTTAATATCGAATTGAATCTATTCAAATTATCACAATCATAATGATTATTTGATTTTAAATTAATTCACAAAATTAATAACATGCATGGGAAAATTTTTCTAAATCTAAGCGTAGTTACGCTTGCTTATACGTTACACGTTTTGGATAGAATTTGAAAATTCTATTTCGTGTGCGAAGAATGCTTTTGCGAGATGATCAAATCAATCAAAAAAAAAATTTTTTATTTGAAAACTTTTTTCATTTTTATTTTATTTCAGTTTTATTTTATTTAAAAACTATTTTATTTTCATTTTTATTTGAGAACTATTTGAAACTAAAAATTCACTTATACTATTTGAAACTAAAGTTTACTTGAAGCCAAAACTATTTGAAACTAAAAATTTATTCAGAAAAAATTATCTGTGCTTCTTAGCTTTTCATCTATTCTCAGTTGTTTATTATTTATTTAAATCAATTAATATTTGAGAAAATGAGAAAAGCCATAGGTTTGATAATTTTTTTTTTTCATTAAACTTATCCAAAAAATTATTTCATTGGAGAAAAAAAAGATGAAAAAACAAAAAAAGGCGGAATTATTTAGCTTTCTAATTAAATTAATTTCCAATTAAACTTAATCATTTATTGAAATTATTGAAATTTATAATATTTTTCTAAATTCTATTCTTAACTAACAATTGCTTCGTTTAGAAGCACATCAAATTATTTTTTTTTTGTAAATTTTAGTAAATTTCTTAAATTAAAAATTTTTTACAGCAATACTCTTACTTTACAGTTATTACTTACTGATATTGCTTTACTCAATTTCTTCAAGTTTTTTCTGGAAGTTTTTACTAAATTTTTGATTTCTCGTATTTGTATTATTTGTTAAATTGAATATACTTGGAAATTGATAAAATTTCTGAGCATTTTTCGGCTAACAAAAAGAAATGCAAAGAAAAGTTAAATTGAAAAAAAAAAATTTTTTACGATAACTATTACAATAAAAAAGAATTCAAAAGGATGAGAAGACATCTGGTGAAGATAGAAAGTTATAAAAGTGTCTTTTGTGTTATGAGATGAAAAGAATACTTCTCCCAAAGAAGTCGATTCCCGAGATGTTAACATCTGGGATTGATTGAGCTCGATATTCCGAGAAAAAAAACTGAATCACTGCTTATCATGAAGGTTATTTATGGTGAAGTAATAAATTTGTAAATTTTACCGATGAATGATTGTTAGTATTACTTTGATTGATTAAATCAGAAATGGAAATCGTTTAATTCATTTTTATTTTTAATTGTTATCTAAAATTAGCTTCTTATTCAATTACTGAAATTTCTATCATTTATTTAAAATTCCATTATCAATCAAAGATTACATTAAATTAAATGCATTAAAATTTGGCGAAATGTCTGAAATATTTTGTAAGCTATCGAATGTAAATGAGATTAAAATTTATAAATGATTAAATGATTTATCTAAAAATTCATTTGAATCGATCAAATTACAACGAACATTTCACAGTGCTATAATTATGAGTTAAAGCTTAAAGAAAACAAAAGTTCAAAGGTCGAATCTTCCATTTTCGAAATACCTTAAGGGCTTATTTGATCAATAATTACTTACCTGTCCATTAGCAATATTCATTCGAACGTTATTGTCCATTTTCGGCGCCGCTTGTTCCATTTTTACCGTTTCTGAAATTAAACTGATTAAAATGATTGAATGTTACAGTGATCAATGCTTCATCAATCATGACAATTACGCTTTCAGATCTCTCATAAAAATTGCAAAGCATAAATTTTCAAG
>JABVXU010000952.1:0-14041 GCA_013365365.1 Cruorifilaria tuberocauda | reverse complement strand
ACAAATCAAATCTTCAACTGAACGAGGAACTGTTTCACCAACTGTATTCAATTAACATAACCTCGCAAATGAAATGTCTGTAAATCGAATTCAAAATTCAAATTACAAAACTTTCACGACAGAAAATATAATACCAATGGGAAATGTTGATAAGCAAATAATTACTATGAATGATATTCTATAGATATGATGATTAATAAATTTAATGTAATACGATTAATAACTAAAAATTGTGGTGAGGTATTTCTTTAGTCTTAAGTGTTAATGATGTAATCTTCATTCATATGAAAAATTTGATAATACAAATTTCCTAGTTTCTGACGCGTTTTTTTTGTTTGTAGCATTTAAGGTTTCTCATGAATTATGTATAATTTCATTTATTTTCTCTTTGAAATGAATGTAACAAGATGGAAGTATTTTATTACTTTGTTTAAAGTAAATATTTATGATGGAAAATGTTGATAAGCAAATAACTATAAATGATATTCTATTGATACAATTTAAAGAATATAATAAAATGACGAATTAAATTTTTCATTGACTAAAAATTATGCGAAGCTATTTCTTTAGTTATAAGTGTTAATTCTTCATGTGAATTTTCATTCACATGAAGAATCTTATGATATAAAGTGGATCAGTTTCCAAAGATATCATCATTTCAGTAATCTCGATATAGCATGTTTCTTTTAAGAATTCTTTGATTCATCTCTTGGCAGATAAAGAGCTATTACTTTCCACAATTTACTTATTATTAAATCAAATTCAGTTATTCAATGCTTGCAGAGATAAGTTGATGTGACAAGGTTTCAGCGTATATTTTCTCATTTCATTTCAACAACTTTGAAGCTAAAAAAATGAATGGTTCAGAAAATGATTGCTTGTCGTAGAAAAGATAAGACGGATAAATTATCTAATTTCATCTAGATTACTTATCCATTATTGAATAAGTATTGTCTAAATTGAAAGTCTAAAAATTGAAAGTCTAAAAATATCTGTTCTGAAATGGATAACTGTTACGATTCTTATCAATATTAACTAAGGTTAAATTTTTTCTAATCAATTTCCTATAAATTTATCAAATATTGATATGTTGATATTGCTATTGATATTGTTTATTGACAGATTATTGATATTGATAGGTTAACAAGGTTGTTTTTTTTTAAACACACTTTATTAACACTTAATTTTATTCAATTAATACGTAGGAATATTCAATATCACTCATTTATCCAACTGTATAAACAGTATGAAATCAGAGAACAAAGCAATACAACTTAACGTTAATAAATTTAATAAATTAATAAAAATTAATAAAGAATTAAATTTCGATTCACAAAAGTATATTCCATTCAAAGATATCAATTTCATGTTTTAATTAATTGTTAGTTGCTATCCACGTCTTAACAACTTCGACTTTTTTTTTAGCTGCTCAATGCCAATATTCAACAAATTATGTGAGTGACGTTTTAGTAAGTCACGTGATTGTTTACTGTGAATAAAGTAAACAGTGGGAAATATGGCGTAACAACAAATGGAATAGCATTCGATGAAAATTCTCGTTGGAATATGAATTCCTATGCCAAAATTCTTAATCAGAATTGGTGGTACAAAGTTAAAAATGAGAAGTCCACCTTCGAATAGACCACAATTCCATGCAGCCTGAATTAGCATTAACCGTTCATAGCGATTGATTTTTGCAACATGTAGATCACGCTGATTATGTGTTGTTGTTGATATTTCTAAAGTTATTAGAATTAATTAAGTTATTAAATTAATAATTAAATAATTGATTAAATTAAATTATTAACTGAGCCATGGTATAAATGAAATTAGGGTGCAAATTTAAAAATTTAATAAAGATCATGATAATTATTCAAAAATAATTTTAGAACGATGGATAAATCTACTTACAAATATTCATGGAAAAAAACAGTTTAGTAAAACAAACTTTGACGTTTACAACGTGTACTGTAGAACATCGCAATATACATAAGAAACATTAAATTTGGTATGATTAATGCCCAAGTATAACGTATACTAGAAATTAACAAACAAATTATCATTTTAAATCTTTTGATTGAAAATTAATGTAATATTAAAAAGTGAAAGAAAATTAGCGTATGCAGCATGAAAATTTTTTATAAATCAAAATTTCTTGATTATGGGTGATTTGAATCATCATCGACTTAGTATCGTTTAAAATTGCATTAAAAAAACTTACCTCCACCATACTTTTCCTATTTTATTTCTCTTTACACAGTCTCTTGTCCAAGTTAAATTCGAAACATTGAATTTTCTAGTACAGTAGTAACAATCTACAGTTTGCATCACTGAAAATCGTCATATGAATTAGCTATTTATAGATTTGACAAAAATCATTCAAATTTATTCGAATGTAAAAAATCCATGTTAATGAAATCAGTTATTGTAGATAAAATACAAGTGAACAGCATTCAAGAGTATCATCATTCGAGAATCTTTATTGGATTGGATATATATATATATGCATTAGTTATTACTATTTCATTTTGATTACTGCTTGAAAGATATTAATAAGTTATACCTAAAAGTAATAACCACACAGAAGTAATTAGAAAGTGCAGCCTTCTTGATTCGAAACAAGCATTGTATTTTGGTAAAATTATTGCTACATAACGATTCACTGTGAGCAGAAATGAGAAATTTAGTATGGCAAAAATTGCGAAGTTATAGGTTGTTGAGAGTGCAACATTAATCCATGTTGTTGTATTCGCTAAAAGTATAATAAAGTATATTTTCAATTTGACTTATTAATCTCAAAAACTAAATGAAAGTTGAATTTTAATGTTTCAAATCATTCAATAAAAAGTAATTAATAATAATTACATAATATAAAAATCGAATTTAACAGTTATTCTTAACAAAGGAGGAAAGGATCAGTATCTATTCTTTGAAAAAAGTTGCAAATTTATTCTGCATGCTGGAAGCATGATTACTATTTTCTTTAATGATAATCTTTTTATTTTTGTAATGCCTAGCTAATTTTAAAGTAAAATAATATATTAGGTATGTAAAAAAAAAAAAAAAAAAAACTTACCATATGAAATATTTTTAGTTTGCAACATTTCAGGCAATTCAAGAACTATATGTGGCACAAGAGACAGTAAATTGCAAATGATCAGTTGTGATACGATAACAATAAATGACTTACTGTAATAATTTTGATGCCTGCGACAGAATAGTACAGTCGTAAACATAATATTACTTGTAATACCATATGACAATAAAATAATAAAAAGCATAATTACAATGTATTTTGTAATCTTGTAATTATCATCTCTTATATCAGGTTCCTTTGTTTCCTGTTTTTGTTGACAAAATAAAGGAATTATTAGAAATAATGCAATGATACAGTAAGAACGAGTCAGCATTCTGTTGATGCACAACTTTTGTTTTTAGCGCAAACTTTAATATGATCGGGAGGTGGCTAAAATGCAAACTAATATTTCAGGTAGCTAAAATGCAAACTGATAAGAACTGTGCACCTAGAATTCGAAATCGTAATTAATTACGAAGTAATCGTAATTTGATTGAGAAATGAGATTGCCATTTCTTCTGCAATTAACGTAGAAATTGTTAATGATCATTGCGTAAGAGCAACTCAAGTTTTAAAATTATCTCACATTTTCGGCTGACTCAATTACAATTTCTTTAATAGGATAAGCTTTTCTTTCAACAATAACGAATAAACCAATTATAGTTAACCAATGCAAAATAAGTTGAAAACAACTAACTGATAAAGATAAATTAAAAATAGCCTCCATAATAAACCTTACAAAAATATATTTTCTTCTGTTGAATCGTCTTATTGCGCCGTTTTAGCGTAACTTTCAATAGTCTATGAAAATGAGATCATTGTTAGTTGCTGGAGAGTAAGTTATTACTAATTAAGAGCGATGCCACTGAACGAAAACAGGAATTTATCTTTCAGCTCAAAACTTCATCAATATCTTATCAATCAATCGTTAACTACAATATAAAACTTATCAACCAATGGTTAACTGTAGAGGGAATTCATTGTTGCTACTATTAACTAGGTTAGGATGAGATTTTGATAATATTAAGAATGTATAATAACTCTCAGTTTGATTATAGTGTGGAACAAAAAAAGAAGGAAATATATGAATATCACAAAATATAGAAATAAATTTTGTTATTAATTATCAAATCTGTTATTTAATGATTCAACTTTAGCTAACCAATTTGTTCCTGTGAAAAAATAACAAAGTATCAAGATTATTAATCATTCTGTCTAAAAAATTTGATTTGGAAATTATTGAATTTGAAGGAATAATGATAAGTAAATTTGAACTTGAATATTGATAATTAGAGTGATTAAGATTGCAAAAAGCATTTGCTTTTTGCAATCTTAATCACTCTAATTATTATCAGTACAAAAATTGAATGATTAGGAATTTGAATCAAGAAGAAATTTGATCTGTATCCATGGAATTTTTGTGGGTTTTTTTTTTAACTCTACAAATAGAAAAAGAATTATCTATTAAACTATAGCTCAAAAATTTTTCTTTCCACTTTATTCGAAAATGTTGGAGGATAGGAATAACTGCAATATTTTTTCTACCGTAATCGATACTATAAATGTTTTTCTACCGTAATCAGTACTATAAAAATAGTCTATTTCAAGTATTTCCAGTAAATTCATTACTTGCTGCTTACTTTGCTTGTTTATTTATTATACCTGTTTATTATTTTTATCCTCGATTTTTGATCACTGATCCCAAAAGATGCTACAAATGGTTAACTTCACTTAACAAATAATCAGATTGATTTGTTTACCGCAAATACCGCATTTGTCAAATAATACTGAAAGAATTTTTCACTATGAATAACACTTAGCTATCATTACTAGAAGAGTGTTTTTCATTATCACTATAAACTAGTATTGTTAATTGCAAACTAGCATTATCAATT
The DNA here is from genome assembly GCA_013365365.1 of Cruorifilaria tuberocauda. NCBI lineage: Eukaryota > Metazoa > Nematoda > Chromadorea > Rhabditida > Onchocercidae > Cruorifilaria > Cruorifilaria tuberocauda. The sequence continues at coordinate 9,070 of JABVXU010000952.1, read as the reverse complement.
TGCACTTAGATCCCTTCTGAACTAATACTTCATAAACAGTGCAAAACAAACTTATCGATAAAAAAGCAACCGAAAGCACTCATCACTAAATCTCTATCAAAAGAAACACTCAACTCTCTAATTAAAAAGTAATATGGAAAAACTTGGTAATCAGTTTTATTCATAACTTCTAACTGCCTAATTTACTCGTAGTAATTTCTAGTGATAACGTAAAAATGAGTGAAATCCTTTATCAAATAGTAAATCTTTATTGAATTCGATTGCATCACAAAACTTCTCAAAAAAATATAGCAATCTGTAAATTTAAGCTATACGATACCATCAGATTGATTTCAAAAAGCTTCGTTTTTAAAAAAAATGGTAAACAAAAAACAATTAAATTCCAAGTCAAAGGTCATTTAGTGATTGTTGTAATATGAAATCTGAAAAGAATATACTATTCAATAGCAAAGATATATACAGAAAATAATGATTACAGAATATCGAAGTTCTGAAACAAATGATGATAATAATCAGGTAAAGAAAAATGAATTTTGAGTATTATTTAAGTACTGCTTGTTGAATTCGATTACACCAAAAAACTTTCCTCAAAAAAAAAAAGAAGAATGAATGAAAAATGAGACATATGAATAACTTTTTATTGAAAAGAAGCAATTAAAAAAAAGCGAGATTGACTGAAACAATTTCAATGAAATCATAATTATATTGATTATCATAATCATAAAAGACTATTCAAACTTTTAAGTCAAATAATGCTACAAGTTGGAAATGACCTAAATTAAATGAAGTGAAACGAAATATTTTTGCATAATTCTTTCTTTCCAATGAGCTGTTAGAAATAAGCAAAGGTAAGCATAGATTTTTTTTTTTAATGAAAATCATCCAATTCATCGTTTCAATCGTTATCATTTCTAAAACTTTTTCACGGAATACATGACTATCATAATATATTATTTCTTAACGTCATCATACCAAGATGAGACCTGAAATTTGAACAATTCAAATAAATTTTGCAATTTATCTTTCTTCATTTATTAGACTATTAATCAGATCAACAATCAGATCAATGCAAATCATGATTTTAATAAGGTTTGTATGAATTAATATTTTTTTAATTTTGAAAACATGAACAAATTGCGAAAATTTTATGAAACAAAGTTTACAGTTCATTTTTTCTTGAAATATTTAGAATTTTTAATTGTAAATTTAAACTTAAATAAATAAAATAAAAATACAAAAGGTTGAAATTTCAATAAGTTCAAAAATGAAAATAATATAATGAATAGAAATTGACTTTAAATCATGTGGAATCTGATTGGGAATTGTTAAATGGAATTTATATCGTATAACAGCAATTGAGGCAAGATTCTTCAACGTCCAATCTAAATAAAAAAAATTAATGAAAAATATAATAATTTTGCAACTTATGATTAATTAGGTCAGTGGGAAATCACAATTTCAATGAAGTTATCAATGGGAAATCACGATTTTAATAAAGTTATCAATGAAAAATTACGATTTCAATAAAGTTATTGATGGAAAATCACTATTTCAATGAAGTTTGTATGAATTAATATGTTATAAATTTGATATATTCACGTAAACAGTTAAGAATTTCTTATATTTGGAGCTATATTAATGTTATCAATTGAAAGATAATAACACTTTCTGTTTGCAACAATAAAAATAAAAAGATAATAATATAATGATAATGATGATTCATTCTTGTCTTTTCCTATTTGCATATCAATGTTAAATTATATCAAATTATTTATTAATTTAATTTAATTTTAAATTAAATTACATATCAAATTATTTTAAAACTAACTGTGATTCATAACATGAAGATCACACATTTCCATCAAACATCCAAAACCCATATATTCATTAAAAGCAACAACAGAACTAAAGAAAAGAATAAATAATATTAGGATTTTTTTTTTAGAAATGGAAAAAATTAGTAGCAATCAAATGAATCGCATTTTTGCATGAATTAATATGTTGTATAAGTTTCAATCATATATTCTAATTAAAACTGATATACATTACGTAATTACGTTAAATAGACTATAATCCTGAAAATTTCTTCAACTTTCTTTCTATCGAATATTCTTGAAATATCTCTCCTTTAACATTCAAAAAGTTGATTAGTAGATTTTTTTACTAATAATATATGATTAAAATTTGTACAGTATACATGACTGTATACGGGGTGCAAAATTACTGTGTACTGTGCAAATTACTGTATGTATCAAAAATATACAGTATTGATTAAAGATTTGCATAGTACACATGACTGTATGCAAGTGTTACTGTATTTATTAAAAAATTATTTATGATGCAATGAATTGAAAATGATGAAAATGTATCAAAAATCCTTACGATACACCACTAAAGATGTAAGCACAATCACCAACGATAACTCCACAATGCCGTTCTCGACCATTTGGACCAATAAAACCTAATGGTTTCATTTTATACCAAGTCAATGTTTCAGGATCAAATTGATACAATATAGCCACGTATTGATCAATTCTATTTCGGCATCCACCAAATAGATACATTTTATTATTATAAACCCCTAAAAATCATTAAGATATCCCGGTTATTCATTTGCATTTTTAAAAATTATTAGTTTCAATATTATATTCATCAAAATATTTATTTCTTAAAATTATCAGTAAAAAAAAAAAAAAAAACTTTTTATCTTAATTGATCATATTGAAATTTAAGTATTGATCATTTCAGGAATTCAATAGGCAAATATATAATTAAAAATAACCTCTTTTTTTTTGAAAAAAAAAAAAAAAAACATAAAAACTGAAATAAGATCAATTTAATTGACTGCCTGAATAATTCACATATTTATCAAATATGTAAAATTTAAAACAAACAACAGCAAGCAGATTGTACTCCATTTGGCCTATGACCTCTTACTAATGGTCTTTCCCAATATCTTTGCTCTAAATCAAACACGTCTAGAAATAAGTCTCTGCGAAGTGAGTTAATTCCACCATATACGTACATTTTTCCATCGATCATACACGCTGTATGTTTGAATCGTTGTGGTGGTATTGCACCCTGTACAGTTTTCCATAAATAAAATATCATTATTGATAAATTTAACCAATTTACATATTTATCAAAAATGTAAAATTTAAATCAAGCAACAGCAAGCAGATTGTATTCCATGTGATCAATGAGGTCAATATAAAATGTCGCAACATATTAGCATCATTAATTTTAATTAAGCATATGAAAAAAAAAAACATGATTAATATAAGTTTGATTTATTGAAAATGACAAGAATGATTGATAATTTTTTTCTCGTAAAAATAAAAATGAAGTAAATAACTTACATGTATAGTTATTTGACACCATTTTCTTGTATTAAAATAATATGCCCAAATATCATTCCATAAACTAAGAATATAAAAATTGATTAAATTTCATCCTCTTGCTTACTATCATTAAAATGTTACTTGTTAAGAAAATAAAATTTTCAACTTGTTTCATCTTTGATTTCTAAGTTTCATTTTAGATCTTTTTATTTCTTGATATCTAAGTTTCATTCTTGAAAATGATAGGAATGATTTGTAACTTTCACTCTTAAAAATCTGCAATAATTTTTAAATAATTACGTTGTTCGATTGCTTGCAAAATCATTTTCGATGCCTCCATAAATAAACATTGCATTATTGTAAACAATAGCAGTATGCTTTGCACGTCGACCTGGCATTCTGTTAGCACATGGAATTACTGACCAAGTTCGTTTTTCTTCAAAAAAAGTTGAATTATTTAATTATTTCAAGAACAAGAAGTCATGATTTCATCATTTTATCACACCACTCTAATCAATAATCGTTATATTAATATTATGATTTTTTTCTTTGATAAGAAAAACAAACATAAATAAGATTAATCATTAATATCATGATTAAATATTATTAATTTTGTAACAAAAAAAGAACATATAATTTTAATACATCAATTCTATTAAACACATTATCATTTTATCATTTTATAATTAATAACTTTTTTCTTCAATAAGTTTTGCTTATTTTGATAAGTTTTACTATATTAGTTTTACTTAATAAAAAACAAAAATAAGATTACTTATCAATATCAAGATTAAATATTATTAACTTTTTAACAAAAGAACAATTAACCTTAATATACCAATTCCATTAAACATAAATTAATTATTGTTTTGCCTTTGCTTATATTGATTACTATTCTATTTTGGATAATTTTTTTGTCTTATCTTTTGTTTCTTCACGTCACATGCAGAATTTTATTTTTCCATTATTACTAAAAAATACTTTTTCCTGTTCATTTATAATTAAATGTTAACAGTGCATTCAAATCAATAATGATATATTTAATCATTGCACGTGAATTATTGATTCCACAATTATTTTACACTGATTGCTTCATTCTTAAAAACAGATGAAGTCCATAATTCATCTATGATGTACTGTATCATTGTTAATTTTATTTTTACAAATTATCAAAAATTTTATAATTAATTAAATTAACTCTAAAATCTTAAAATTTTAAATTTGTTAAATTTTAAAGTAGCATTTGTAAAATATGTATGCGTAAGCTGAAAAAAAAAGTACCAGGATTAAAGCAATACATTTTTCTGCACACCACATTCATCGCGGGCGAATAACCTCCCCACATATAAACCAACCCCTGATGTTCAACTACGGTATGGCCTACTCGGAGAGACGGTATTTCACCGTATGCTTGATATACGCAACCTGATCCATCGATTAATGGTTCGGAAGGATTTGGTTGGAATGCTGTTGTTAGCAAAAGTTTCCAACGATAATCAACTAGAAAGTTATAATAATTAAAAAGTTAAACGATAATCGGTTAAAAATTAGTGATAAAATTAAAACTTATTTTTAGAATTTTCCTTGATATAATGAAGAAAAAAAAATTAAACAACTATAATTTGAAATGATTACTATCAAACAAAAAAAAACATCCAATGAATGAATGTATACAAAAAACATCTATGAAATTAAATGTATGGAACAGAATTGATTTTTGAGATTTGTTAATTTTAATGAGATATGATAAAATTAGAAAAAAATTCAATCAATTTTAGAACCAAATAAAAATTAGAAAAGTTTAAATAAATTATTAAACAAACCGGTATTCAAAACATGTACAGCAAAAGTTTCGATAATCTGATTGGTGGTTAGATCACGTCGACAATGACAACTACCAAAAGCATAAATCTTATCACCGATCGCGACCGCTGCTTGATTTGCTCGTTTTGGACCACCTTCTAACTCAACTATCCAACATCCCATAATGAATGAATTAATTAATTATGGTATATGTGACCTTTCACTAGTTGCTGAAATTATGAAAAATGATTGAAATTAGTTAAATACGTTTTGAATTTTCGCTTGAAAATGATGAAGTTTTGTTTGCTATTTGAAATTTAAAAAGTTTAATAAAATCGAAACTAGAAAATCAATATCAATGAAGAAAATTGCAATCATACTCCCATATGCAAAATATTCTAAGTTAAATAAATAATTATTAATTAATATGATAGTGATTCAAGCTAAATATGAAAATTGAACAATTAGTGAATACTAAATTACAGAAATTATCAGAAATGATCTAAATTTTTGACATAATTATTTACTCTAATAATATTAATATTAGTATTTATTGTTCTCTAATAATAATAAACAAAATTATAATTTTTTAAAAGATTCTCTAAGTTAAATAAATAATGAATAATTATTGTAAATTGAATTACTATTAAAAATATTCTTCATCTTGAAGATCCAGTACATTATGAGTAAAGGAAATGAAATCATTGTTCAAATTTAATACAATTTAAAAAAGTATAAGTTATGCGACAAATTGACGAATAAAGTAATAACAAATTAGTGTTAAACGGTATAAAAGTTTTAAATAGGCAACTATCGAATTGATCGAATTGATTGAGTTGAATTGATAGATCGAATTAATAAGTTCGAATTTTTAAATGATATCAAAACTTCTATAATCAAAAATTATTTTTTACATTTATAAACTGAAATTAGAGCAAATTAAATTGATCGAAAAGTAATTTTCCTTTAACTAACTAACTAACAGAATTAATTATATCATCTGCTAACAAACATAGAAGAGAATTTTACAACAGGTAACATTGATACAAGAATAGTAACAATTGAAAGAAAGATGTAATATACCTCGAAGTTTCCCCGAGAGTAGATCAATTAGAAGAATAATAGAGAATATATGCATACAAGAATTGCAAGGCGGAAAATATGAAAAATATAATTTAGAACAGAAAAAATTGAAATTTAAAAATACATAAAAACTTTTTATCAAATAATCACAATAATGAAATAATCATAGTAATCATAATAATCAAGTAACCATTGTAATAATTAATAATTATCATAATAATAAGTAACCATTATAATAATAAATAAACAATCGTCATAATAAAAAGTAACCATCGTAATAATGAAACTAAGTCAATCATAATAATTAACCAAGTTAAAAATTAGATGAAAAAAATTTACGTTAAATTTTAGAAATTCTACAATTTTATTACCTGATTAAAAATTAAATTGAAATTAAAATTCCAGTGAAAAAATAACCAAAATGATTTATTCAATTATGCAAATGACGCAAATATCGCTAATCAAAACGATATTATTTGCGTCACAAAGACATTACTTGCGAGATTATGAATAATAGTTTCATGCTGAAATAAGTGATCATATATTATTAATTATTTATATTATTAATTATTTTACATATATTATTGAAAGTGTTAAAGTTCTTTTCATTGTTTTTCCGTTTAACAAATAAATTAATATTTTGAGAAAAAAATTTCTTTTCTTAATTTGTAAAATTTACATAGGATTGCTACGGTACTTTTAATTGCAACAAAACGGATTCGGACAGTTTTCATCAATTTCAGGCTAGATCATTACTCGAGAAAATTAAGATTAGTGAATGGAAAGTTGAAGAACTCTTGTAGAAGAAAATTACTTTAAAAGCTTATTAATTTACTAATGCAGCTCTTTTGCAGGTTTATCACAAAAAGCTGCTTGAGTTAGCTAATACTTCGATGTTAGAATTAATATTAATAGGATAAAAATATAAGTTGATAAGTTGATAATTATAACTTTTAATGGTTTTTTGAATTAATGAATCTTGTGATTCAATTTCTTCTCCACTTTCGGCATTGATAAATCTAACGGTTCTGTCTGTTCCGGTTGTGCTTCCTGAAATTATATTCTTCAAAAGTTTCTAAAATTATCCAATTCGCCTAAAAAAAATTTGATATCCATCTTACTACTGTATTACTACAGTATCTTAACTAACTACTGTATGAACTTACTGTATTTTGGATGTTTAACTGATAGAAGAGAGGAAGAAATTAATGAAATACATATTGTAGCTTCTTGCCAATTCTAAAAATATTCAAGTTTACCAGTAATCAAATGTTGTTTAAGAGAAGTCGAAATTAGCTTAAAAAAGAAACTTTACCTCGCCAATATATTTCTAAATGTGTTAAAAACAGTCTTGCATTTATTGCTAATAAACTGAGTGATTTTTTTTCGTTAAAACAATAAATTTAGAAGTTCATCTCGTTGCAGATAAGCTACAGAAGTTCCAAAAACAACAAAAATATACAGTAATAAACTTATACAAAATTAAATCTGACTTAAAAAAATAGTGCTAGCTGAATTTTATTATGGAATTTTAAAATTTCAAAAATAAACAACAAGAAATATTGAAGATAAGCAGACGTTTTTTATTGAAATAAATAAAATAATACTTAGTACTTAATATAATACTTAATTAATGTAATACTTAATAAAAATAATACATAATGAAATTTGTGATAAGTAAGCCAATAAATACTATTGGGAACTGTCGAATGTATTGATGAATATTTACACAAATGCTAATAACAAATTAGCCATATTAATAATCTATATAGAGCAATAAAATAATAACAAACGCCGCTTAATCATTCATATTCAATAATTTCAGTATAACTATTCTATTCCATTTAGGAAAATAATTTATGCAAAGCACTGCCAACATTTTTTTCTGCAATGTCATTTGATTTTAATCTTTTAAAAATTGAATTAATATTAGCAAAAAGTGATAAAATTGCTTAATTTCAGTTTACATGTAATAAGTAATGGTTTTGCTGCATATTTAATTAATTACATTAATTATAATTCTGTTAAATATTGCAGAACTATTTTATACGATTAAAATTTCGTAAAAAAAAAATTATAAATTTTAATTATGAATCATTTTCACGTGATAACTAAATGATATCTGTCATACGTATGGCAGAGTAAATCTTCGATAACTAAAAATTCGAAGGTTAATTTAGATGTTATTTGAATAATTAATAAAACAAAGATTGCTTGTTTAATAAGAAAGCAAGTAAACAGCACGGTGAAAAAGTTTATTCAATAAAACGAAATACAAGTAAAACAATAATAATAGTGGTAAAATAATAGTAATTTTATATTGCATTCGAAATAAATATGAAAAACCAATCGATAAATTTAAGGAAATTAAAGGTGAGTAATTAAATTGAATAGATTTACAGATAAGAAATTCCGCAAAAATTTCTCATTGCTCTAAATTTTCATATGCCTCTTCAAATGATGTTTTCGAGAAAAGCTTCTCCCGCATTTCGAACAACTGTACGGTCTTTCACCGGTATGAATCCTCATGTGAACTGCTAAATGCGATGGATAAGGAAATTTTTTTCCGCATTCCAAACAAATATACGGCCTTTCACCGGTATGAATCCCCATATGAATCTTTAAATTCGATGAGTCAGAGAAATTTCGTTTGCACATCGAACAACTGTATGGCTTTTCACCGGTGTGACTCTTTATATGCTTTTTAAAATTCGATAATTTAGGAAAATCTTTTCCGCATATCGAACAAACGTACGGTCTTTCACCGGTATGAGTCATTATGTGAACTCTCAAATTCGATGTTTGGGAGAAATTTTTCCCGCATTCCGAACAAACGTACGGTC
>JABVXU010000951.1:0-14057 GCA_013365365.1 Cruorifilaria tuberocauda | reverse complement strand
ATTAAATTAGGATAACATGGAATAATTCATTTCTCTCATAAAAATGATAGTAATAAAATGATAAAAAGTGATCGGATTGATAAGATAGAAAGGTGAAATGAGAGAAAAAAAGAAAGTGAAAGGAAAATTAACGAATGTAATGATCAATAAATACGACGAATAACAACAACGTCAAATTCGTAACTTCTTCGGTATGGGATCATTTTGCGAAAATTCACATTTTTTTTTATTTGTTTATTTGTTGACATCGCGAATCAAAACATTATCAATAGAAGACTGTTATATATAGGTTACATTATTTATTTGTATTAAAATTCTTATTACCTTATCACTATCATTTATCAGTAATTATTAATTACAAATATTAATAAGTTATCTAAGACTTACAGAATAAATTGAGTAGATATGGAATGAAATTTAAGGAATCTGAAAAAAAAATTGAGTATATATTTATTATTACTTTATCAGCTCAGTTTATGCTTTTGAGACGACCAATCAATAGGTCAATAACTATATTAATCAATATATCAATAAATGCTTGTCTGTCAACGTTAAGAACGATTATTAATTGATAGGAGTCTTTTGTAGTTACAAGTTTTTGTATTTTTCAGGAAAAATATATGACATCCGTACTATCATCACTTTTCTCACGTGATCCAAAAAGTATATTTCCATATGAGCTACCCGCCAACAGTTTCTACACCTTTGATGGAATATTTGTCGGGGAAAGTTATAAAAAAGTAATGTTAATTAGTGATTGTTAAATGAAATTTGATTGTTTGAAATGAAAGTGATAGGAGATTTAATTTTTTAAATGCTAGAAAAGATTAATTTAGGATTATTTCAGAATGAACCATCCGAACGTGCTACGTGTTTCTGGGGAACCGACTGTGGTCCAAGATCAGTGCTAAGTGTTCAAGCACGTAAATTGAAAACTCTTCGACATCCAAATGTTCTCACTTATTTGGATAGCGTTGAGGTTGTAATATTCTGAAAAATTATTAATCATATCATGTTTATTTTTTTAAGAAGAAGTTTTTAATTAAAATTTTAAATTATCAATTTATTTTCTAAATTTCTAGATTCATTATTCATTTCGTAGTACTAGATTCATTTGATAAAGAATAAGATAGTTTAGGAATGTTATCTCAGTATTCTATGTAATAATTTCAGAATTGTTGTTAAATGATTCTTATAAGAAGAAATACATTCATCAGCAGTGATGATGTTAAACTTATATAGGTCATCTGTTTTTTATTGTTTTAGTTCTTTTAGTTTTGTGTTGTTTTCTTTAGCTTTTAATCGTTTTGATTCTTATTAGTGTATATTTATTTATTTATTTTTTGTCATTGTAAGTTTTTGTTTCAGATGAATGGTACTTTTTATTTGATAACCGAATCTTGTGTACCTCTAAAAATTTATATTACTAGAAGTAAGCTAACTGATAAGCAAAAGGATTTCGTTGTTTCCTGGGGTCTATTTCAGCTAATGGTATGTTTTATTGATTTATGTGATACACTTCTCGTGTAAATATTTTTTCTTTTATTTATATCTACCTTTATCAGTATCGTGTTTTGCGTTGCGTAGTTACATCTGGAAATATCGAAATATGTTTTTGAGAAATCTGCAATCAATTGCAAAGTTCAAAGCTTTAGGAATCAATTAATTATATTATAGTTATTTCTGTTTGGTACCTAATTGTGCTGTAGTTAGGCTGATATTACTAAACTTAGCCATTATATCAAAATGGATACAATCATTCATCTTCAATTTGCAGAGTTGTTTAAAATTCCTACATCAAGAAGCTGAATTAAGTCATGAAAATATCCGGAATTCTGTTTACGTCACAGAAAGTGGAGACTGGAAACTTGGTGGTTTCGAAAACTCAACCAGTTTCAGGCATATTTTTTCCTCATTGAAAAATACCTCCTTTACCTATTGAGATTCGTTTGACATTACATTTTGTTTGATACACTAATTGACTTAATAATTAGATATTTAAATCAATTGTATCATTTTTTAGTAATCCACGTGCTGACCTTAATTCGTTCGCGTTACTAACATGGGAAATTTTCAACGGTTTCAATGAATTATTAGTGAAACCAGAAGCACCGAAAAAAATTCCTCAACAATTGCATGAGCATTATAAAAAGATGGCTACTATCCGAGCAGCAAAACTAGACGCTGGGGAATTATTAAGAGGTATTATTTTATTTTTTTTTTGTTTATTTTTTTAAAACTTCTTATTTTGTTTCGTGATACTTCTATTAGCAATCAAAAGAAGAAATTAGCCATCTATTGCTTCTACAGTTGTTTTTTGCATTGCAGATAATTTAACTCACTCATTTATAGTTTTGTCATGCTGATTAACCTTTACCTTCTAAAAATATTAATCACCTCATCGCTACTTCAACATTTCATTATTACTGATCAGATGATAAGAGTTACGTCAAGCAGATGGCGTTTCAGAGTTACGTCAAGCAGGTGGCTTTTTCAAAAATCGATATGTGGATACATTGCTATTTCTGGATGAATTTCAGTTAAAAGATGCTCATGAAAAGCAAGCATTCTTCACAGAATTAAAAAATGAATTGGATCTTTTTCCTGATAACATTGCTAAATATAGAATTCTTCCAAAATTAATACATGTATGTTCTTTATTTAATTATTTGAAGTTGCTACGGGAGATTACAAAAAATATTTCCATTGATATCTTTTCCAAATAATTTGCAGTTTTTATCTCAAAATAAGAAAAAATGCATTATCTTTCATTATATTTCAAATATAAAACACTTCAAAGTTACATAATCGATCACTTAATTATTTATTTATTTACTTCATTTTCATCAAATCGTTTAAAATTGAAGCATAAAATTGAAATTTTTATTGGAGGAAGTAGAATTTTTATTTTTTCTTTTATTTTTTTATGCTTGTAAATGTTTAATTTGTAATGAAAATGAACTGTCAGAGTTACGAATATGGTGATGCGGGTTCACATGTTTTGACACCATTATTTCGTTTGGGACATCTGTTGGATGAGAACGAATACCAACAACGTATTGTGCCTTGTCTTTGTAAATTATTTAGTTCACCGGATCGCGTAACACGTGTCAAATTATTAGAACGAATCGATGAATTTGCTCCTCATTTAACACCTCAAATTGTTAACGAACGAATATATATGTTAGATTTTTTTTCTTTCGTAAAATATTTTTCAAATTTCGCTCGTTTTGAAGATTCATATTTTTATTAGAAATTATCGAGAAATATGTATCTACACTGATTTTCTGATATTATCCAGTATAATTTTTAAATATCTATTAGTTGCCAACAAGTATTTTAATAATGTTAATAGAACGTTAAGTTGGAAAAGAACAATTACGAAAATCTAATTGCATTTTTCTTTGTTTTAAATTAGTTTATGTTTTTTATATCTTCTTTATGTAAATTGATATAGTTCCAGTGTTTTTTTCGTAATGAAGAAGATTCTTTTTCAGAAATATTGCATCAGGTTTTACGGATACAAGTCCAGCTGTTCGTGAAAGTACAGTAAAAGCAGTGGTATCATTGGCTGATAAATTGAATCATCAAAATTTAAATGTTGATCTGATGCGATATTTAGCAAGATTGCAGGGTAGGATTTTTGCATTTCTGATATTATGCCAATAGAAATTCCTCAGCGTTTCTCTAAAATCTTTGAAACGGTACATACAGTCCTTGCATTTCCCTTTTAACCTATATAGAATTTTCTAATTCTGAGCTATCACTTTGGTATATTCGATAATAATCTCCTTTCAGGAAAGATTTTCTTTTTTTCATCCTCAAAAAATCTTAGAAAAACATTTAATTAGTTGAAGTTATTTAGGCGCAGACGATCAACCTGGCATTCGAACAAATGCAACCATTTGTCTTGGTAAAATTGGCTGTTATATTGATCCAAGTCATCGTCAGCAGATTCTAATAAGTGCTTTCACTCGTGCACTCAAGGATCCATTTCCTCCAGCTAGAATGGCAGCTATCTTGGCACTTAGTGCTACTCAACAATACTATTCATTATTGGAGGTTGCAAATCGTATAGTACCAGCCTTATCACCGATGACATGTGATCGAGAGAAGCAGGTCATTTAGTATAGAAAAATTTTTAAACTTTGCGTATATTAATAATGGCAATCACTTTTATGCTTTAAACTTTTTAAATTAGCAAGATTTTAAGAGTCACTAAAAATGGTGTGATCTTTTCACCGACTCATTATATAGAGTTTCCACATTGTGCAAAAGTTAGTAATTGGAAATTTTGAGGGACGCTACAGTATAATCTATATTCTAAAAGCTTAAAATAATTTCCTAAAATATGTGCATAATTGGTAAGAGTTTTAATTAAACAAGAAGATATGAAGATGTAGACATACAATAAGTAAATGATTGGAATATCACTAGACATGCAGTAAACAATACCGATGATTAACTAACATTGTATCCGATGAGAAGAGAAAGTGGATGAAAAAGAGGAAATTTGTTCGTTGTTACTGAGATGATGTATACAGAATCTGTGAATATGATTACGTATGAATTCAAAAATTTAAGATATTTTGTATATGATGTTGTGCTACTAACATGAAATGTAGTTCACAAAATTACTAAAGAGTTGTAATAATCATAGTGATCAGTAGTCAATTATATTATTTGTTAATCACTTTTAACTCCGATTCAGCAACTTTCTTTTTCTTTTTCTTTAAACTTTTTTTTATGATATTTTTTCGTACGGTTTTTTTAAAGGGAAGTATTCAGGTTAGAGATCAAAGTTTCAAAGCACTGCATGGATTTATCGAGAAATTAGAAAGGGCTAGTGAAAATCCAGAATTGATAGTAGAACTCGAAGCACAAGTAAAAGCTGGTGGGAAAAGTGGTTTACTTAGTAGTGATAAGGTATTTTTTCAATATTATTTTTTTCAATATTAATATTTTTGATAAGTAAAATATCTCGATCGGTTCTACTTTTTCCAATTTTTCGATAATATGATATATTTCAGGTACCGCAATGGGCAAGCTGGGCATTAAAATCACTTTCAAGCAAATTCTACAAGTACTCTCCATCAATACAAAATGAAGTTGAGTTAACGCTTAAACAAGGGACACCTATTTGTGAACCTGCGCCCACAACAAAAGAATCTGAATTTAAATTATATGGTATATCATCAATAAAACTTGCAAAAGATGGGTGGAGTGAAACAGACGATAGGTTTTGTATAGAAACTGAAGAAGAAGAAGAATGGGAAGATGCCAGTGATGCACTAACAAGTAGCACAAGTACGAACGAAGGATGGAATAACCGAAAAAAGAAAGTAAGTATTAATTTAATTTAGTTTCATAATTTAAGTGATAAACAAGATATATCTAATAAATAAATTATTTACATCGTAATCATGAGTTTACATTTAGAAATTAGTTCACACAATATTTGATTAAAGAAAAAGTCATTCTGTGGAAGTAATAAAGAGTGATGTTAGTTTTGTTTTGTTAAAACTACTATTGTACAGGAAGATTCGTTTAAGAAAATCCGGAAAATCGAAAACATTCATTGTAATGGAAAAAAATGCTATCATTTCATATTTAAATGAAATAATCGAATTTTTTCGTCTTATTTCTGCATATATCGTGGTTTCTAGTTATTCATGTGGAAAGTTAAGAATATTGATTTTTCCAAATTCGTAGTGCATTATTACTATGCTTTGAGACCTTTAACTAAAATATTTCTTCAGTTCGACTATTTCACTTTCTTTGTAGGTAAAAACCTCTAAAAATAAAGCGTCAACTGCAGCATCGTCGAATTCACCCGGAAAATCATCACAAAAGGGTGGATTAAAATTGCAAAATGCCGTTGCAAAGCTTAGTGGTCTCTTTTTTTATATTTAAAGTGGTTCAAAACAAACAGGTTGGGAAAATATTAGTGTCAATAATTAGTGCGATATAATGCTATAATATATGCTGTATCTGTACCATTCAAAGATAAAAACGAATTAATCAAAAATTAATATCGAGAATTTATTTAATCGTTTATCGTTTAAGGGGATCAGGTAGTTCATAAAGTGCAATAAAAAGCTATTTAGAAATATTGAAAATGATTGTTCTCTTTCTTGCAGTCGAAGACGATCTGGATAATCTATTGGGTGTTAAACTCAAACCGAATGCAGTTGATCGATTAAGTGATAGTGATATTACCAATAGGAGTACATTTGCTGTAAAGAATAGCAGTAATACAGTAACAGATGGTTGGGGTGATAATTCAACTATAAGCGGTTGGGATGATTTCGATTTCACTTCAGGTTTATTGCTAAATTCTTGAACTATTTGTGCAAGTAATGCATTTGAGAGGATTGAAAAAGTTATAGTTAATATGTGGGACCTACATTTTTGTTTCATGTTAAAATTATAAAGTTTACTGAAATGATGTTCTCTATTCACTGTCTTAATGTTTTAGATTCTGCTCTAGTAGCGGGAGATGAGGAATGGAATATTTCATGGAATAGTGATGAATATATCCAGACTAAAGCGCGTAAGTTTACATTCTCATATTTTGAAGTTAACTAGCTGAAATTTTCTTTCGTTAAATAATTTTTCTTTCCTTTCCTTTGATTTCTTTATTTTTATAGATCTTTTCACAGTACATCAATCATTATATCTGTAAATTTTAAATAGCTTATCATTTCTTTTTTTATTGATATTTCTGAACAGACCTTGAAAAGTTTTTAATGAAAATACCTAACAAATAGCTATAATTTGAAACAGTTGAAACATGTGGAACAATCAGGGAATTTTGTTGTATTTTCTAGCTACGTAGTGATAAATGATAGGGACAATGTTACCATTACTTAAGAGATTAACGCTGTGATTTAATAGACTAAGGATAAAACTATAGTTTTCAGATACATTTTTCGTTGTTGTTTCTCATACTTACACATTGCTTCTTCAGCTTCATCAGCAGCAGAGAGTAAAAAAATGAGTCGAGCAAGAATTGCAGCAAGAAACGAAGCTCGTCGTAAAGAAATGGCAAAGAAACGAGCTGCCCGAGGTATTGATGGTACATCCAGTAATAATGGAAATTTTCACTAATTATACCAAGAGAAAAGTTCCATATTGTATAACATTCATATTTTTATTGTTATATCATATCTCTGATTTAAGTTGATTATGATAACTATTATAATGACGTTTTGCTAGAAAATCTTTCACTTCAATTGCTGAAGCTAACAAATGTTATGCAAGTTTTTCGGGTTTGAATGGATTTTTGTTTAACAGACAATCATTGTAGTAAAAAATTTATTTGTTGGCGATTGATGATAATATGCAACAAATAGTGTTAATAGACGTTTTTGAGTATTGATAAGTGAAATGATTATTTCAAGCTTTGGAGAGGACTGATAAGGATTGTAGTTAAGTGATAGGTCAGGATACTGTAGGTGGCAAGATGCTTCATTTAGATTGATAATGATCTGAATAACAATATATATAGTAGAAAGAGAGAGAGAGAGAGAAAAAAAGAAGTATATATGCATCTTTTATTAGGATTATGTGAACAAGAATCGTTTAGAATAAAATCGATGCTAATTTGAACACTTTGAACTTAATCAATGATATATCACATAGGCATATGAGAGTTTAAGTAAATGATAAATCACGTAGGCATACGAGATATGTGAATGATTAAGAACTTTTTAAACTCTTTAAAAGAAAGTCGTTATGAAAATTATTTGATGTAAAGGATTTATATAATATAGAATTTATGATCACAACGGTAGTTCGATTATATCAATTAATTTGTTTTTTACTGAAATAATTCTAATTATAAAATGTATGGTTTCTCTCTGCAATAATTATAATTATGAAATGTCTTCCTTTCGATGAGAAATATTTGTTTTTTGCTGCTATTGGATGCTTCATTGAGTTAGATTAGAGAAATTATTTTCGAGCAAGAGAATGATTTTAAGCAATTTGAGCTTAAATTTGGATTAATGTAAGCATTGATTGAAAAATTGAATTACTTTATTTCCACAATTGCTTCATTCATTCCATTTCCTACTAAATATTCTTAATAATGTATTAATCATTATCCTTGTACTTTCATGTTTATATCTATTACGAATAAAATGTATCATTGAAGAAATGATTATTGGTAAAATTCTTGAAAATAGAGTTTTTTTTGAAAAAAAAGAGAGTGAAAGGGATAAGGAACGAAGTATCTAAATAAGGCACTAATAGATAATTAAACTTATAAAATTATTCATGAAAAACTGGGATGAGATGATGCGTGTTTTTCGTGATCATACACCTTGATCAAAGGTGATTACAAGCTTTCGACCCAAATTAGTTTGTTGCTTTTCGGCTTTTGGTATTGAAAAAATATAGTGGAAATGTAAAAATAATTAAGAAATCCATGCATTCTAAAATTCTTCAGGAATTTCACTTGTTAAAAGTTGATCAATGTTAATATATGTCTAAGAAATCTGAATTTGTCACCAAGTAATTCAGTCATATTTACTTAAAAGTTTTAAATTACACTTTAAATAAAATCGTGAAAAAGTTACATTAAGTCATAATATTTTCTAATTTTAATAGCTCATTGATAGATTAATTAATAATAGATTAGTTAGTATAATATAATATATAATTAATATATGTAGTTTTTTTCCTAATTTATTTAAGATTATCTTATCAAATTTAAGTTGGATGAAAATGTGATTAAATTTCTTTATCTCAAATGAAATGAAACTATCATTAAATATATCATTTATGCATCAATCATCTGAAGTGTAAGTAAATTTCATGGATGGTTTTTTGTTAAGTTTAAACGATTACTTTGAAATTATCAGTGTTATTAAATTTAATCTAATCATTCAAAATTTAAAAAGAAATTATTTGATGGATTGAAAATTAATCGAAGTGATCGAAGAGAAAAAATTTTAGGTAGGAATTATTTAATAATTGGAATTTAATTAAATGATCGAATAGAAGAAATTTTAAATGGAAATTATTTAATAAATTAAAGTTTAATTAAAGTGATCGAAATAGATGTTGGAAAAGAAGAGAATGAATTGTACAACGATAACTAAACAGTACTTTATTCTAGAAAATTTTCCTTATACATTTTTTACCTTTCTTTTATTTGCTTAACTAATAAAATTATAAATCGATTTTATCATAGAATTGTATATTTAAATTATTACTTAATTATTACGATTTTTATACTTGGATATTTTTATACTTATATTATTAAAAGGCTCATTGGATTATTGTTATAAAATAAGTGCTAGCAATCAGATAATGAAAGTAATAAAGTTCAAAAAAGTAATGTTTTCATAAGTGTTAGTTTACGTGTAATCACGTCAGCATGTAATTACGCAAGCAATTATGATATTTACATGAAATTTGAAATAGTGAAAAATTATGCATAAATATTAACAATTATTGTTGTCCGATATAAGATATAGAGATATAAGTTTAAAATTTTTTTCAATTTCAAAATTATTTTTAATAGCTGATTGCTAGCTGAATGGCATATGCACGAGAGCTGTATTATTCAATTACGCTTCTTTCAACGGTTTGTTTTCCGGAAGGCCAACCAGAATAAATTATTCCGGATTCTTAATTTTTAATCCTAGTATTTATCGGATTACTAGTATACTTTTTCAAGCGAAATTACTATAAGCATTAAAGGTATGATTTCTAGCGATTAGTTTTAATGATAAAGGACAAGTTCGTTATTGTTGTTGATCTGTTATCAAAAACTACGAGAGTTCAGGAAAAGGATACTGACCTGTTCTAGTTGATGATCGGTTGAGATTGAGGTCAAAGATTTTTCTTATCAGCATTTATTAATTTTATCAAGAAATCGATAAGATTAATGAGGATTTTCGGTAGCTTGATACTAATCCTAATAGTTATTACTGATATATCACTGATAGAAATTATAAGTTGAACTTATTCTAGGCCCAAAAAGTTAAGACGATCTTTAACTTCAAATCCTAATCTATAGGGATTTGAATTTGCGAAAAATATTTGATAAAACTTTTAGGCCTAACTATTTTACTATCCTATCAAGTAATATTATTAATTATCATTTGTTTATTATAGTTATTGGCTTTTGTAGCAGTAACGCTTATTCTTTCACGTCACGTATGGATAAGTAATACAAAATTAATCATTTCACTCTCATTTATGCTTATTTCGCTTATTTTTCAAATTATCAATTTGATTGGTGAAGCATTTCAATGTTTACGCATTCGAATCGCTCCAATTTTCGTACGTTTACAATGATCAGATCTTTTTACGCTTCCAATATGTCTTACGTATTCCTTTTACGTTTCACGTAAAACGTAAATTTTCGAAAAATTATAAATAGTACTTAGTATTCTACATATTTTATTCAGAAATAATTTTTTTATCCTTTAACGAAATTAAAAATTCATACTTTTAATCTAATTTGAATTCCTGATTATTTCCATTTAACAAAAACTTTTATCGCTGAATTACTTTCTTTCTTTCTGTCCTTATCTCCCTCTCTCTCTTTCTCGCTTTCTCCTTTCCTTGATCATTTAACTGATATCATTTAACATCAGTATCATCTGAAACTTTTATCACTAAATTTCTCTCTCTCTCCCTCTCTCTTATTTTAACTTTTTCTTCCTCTTGCTTTCCATGTTTCATTATCTTTACTAAACTGATTTCTTACTTTCGTTACCATAAAAGTAAAAGTAAAGCAACGCTAAATTCTACTGATATTTTAGACAATTGTATTTCATGGGATTTCAGTTGGTCTTTCATCAATAACATTAATAATACTCATTACTGTAATTACAAAACAAGAGAATCCTGAAACATTATGTGGTAGTTTCAAATACTCGGAAGTACTCATTGCTGCTGCGGTCTGTTTTTTGAGAATTCAATGGAAATTTAAAATTTGCTCATTTATTATAAATATAATTGATAAGATTGATTGCATGATTTGATTGCACATGATTTTATGTGATTGATCATTGATCATACAGTAATAACAATTAATCTTTTGATATTGTCACGGAAGTATGATGTAATTCTAAGTTATTTGAGTTTTCAAAAGTTTAGAAAAACTCGAAATGATAATAACTCAATAATTAGTTGATGACAATAATTCGATGATCGAATGATCGATTAATTTTGAGTGGTAATATTTCAAAATTAATCGATTGATTGAACTTAATAATAATTGAGATAAAAAAATTGTAAGTAAAATCAGTAATTTAGATTATTTACTTAATTTAGGTTGTTAAAAGCTAATTAAATTTAATATGTAAACAAGTGATTATGAAATGATTGTTAAAATTCAAAATTTCAGGGCTATACATTAGGATCAATATTATCAGCTATAATATTGATTTTGATCATTTTTTTCTGTGAACCACCAATTGATTTCCCTTCATATTTAGAAAAGGTTTTAAATCGGTTCATTAATTAATTAACTTTTCAATATCTAATTTAATTGTGTTTACACTGCAATTAGCATGGATGGCTTTGGTTTTTTTTAAGTAATATTTTTATTTTTAAAATTTTAAAATTAATTCTAATTTTCTGTTTTCCGTAAAATTTTTAAATTTCCGATTTTCTGTTTTCCTTGAATTTTTAAATTTCCGATTTTCTGTTTTCCTTGAATTTTTAAATTTCCGATTTAGTCATTCATATTTACAATCGATTCATTTTTAAACTTTTGCAACTATAATTATATTTAGAGAATGAAAGAACGGAACAACGACGGGAAAAATTCTATAGATAATGGAAATTAATACGGTGGAAATGATTTCTTTCAGTAGGTTGTATATTTTCCGGTATTTCATTGCCTTAAAAAATTTCCCGAATATTCTTACTTTTCCATTTACTTTAATTTCTTAGTTAATAAATTTGTTAAATTTAAATTTATAAAATTTAAATTTCTTTTCATTTTTCATTATTCGTTATCATCAAAGCTTACCCATTATTAAATGCTTACTCATTACTCATTTTAAAATGATTTGAAAATTTACTCATTTTTAAAACGATTTGAAAATTTATTTGAATCATTTGAAATTCTGGAAAACTTCGAAAATTTTTACAAAACTAAAATTTATTCGAATTATTCGAAATTTTGGAAAATTAAAAAAATTGTTCAAAAACTATTTGAAAAATTATTTGAAAATTTATTGGAATTATTTTAAAATTTTGTTTTCACATGTTTTCTCACAATCTAAATTTCTCAACGTATATTATCAAAAAAAGAAATAATAAAGTTATGAAATTTTAAAGTAATATTCAATGTTTTTCGATATAACTGTTAATTGATTTTAAAAATGATTCGATCATTTAAAAGTGATCATCTACAAAAATCTACAAAATATTTTTTTTCAGGAATTTGACTTAATTTATTTATTTTTTCAGAAGTGCCATTCGCTGTTATCATTTTGCACCTGCAATATTTGAATTTGAGTATAATATATCGAAATCAAATTACTGCAATAACTTTTCGTTTTTGTTGTTTGTTTAAATTTAGACTTTCATGAGTGATATTTTACTTATCGAGAAATTTTATACCTCACATATATTATAAGCGGTCAGCAGAAGCGAATTTTCATTAAACTTAAAAAAGCTAAAAAACATGTGACAAATTACAGGTAATTCTATATTTTCGAGGATATCAATAGAAAATGCAAAAATTAATTCACTAAAAATAAACTGCAAATCGCTCTTATTTAATATTTGTTAAAACTGTCCGGCAATTGTCGACTTCTCAGTCTTTTTTTCTTTTTGTTATCAACAATTTCGATTGTATAATTTTAAAGTTTATTAGTAATAAAATAAATTTTAAAATATTTTGTTTAAAATGAAATATTAATTGAACAGCGCTTAGCAGAAGGAAATGAAATGATACAGAAGTGATACAAGAGTAAAATCTTTTTCTCGCAATTTTCTAACTCTTTTTTAAAGTTTTTTTTTTTACTTAAACCATTCATGATAGCCGGAATTATCATGCAAAATCAATTTGAGAATTAACCGATATTACCTTCCAGGAAGCTTCCATTTCATTTATTTGTTAGCTAATAAATCATTTTCTGATCATAATGGAATTTGATTGGTATTATCGTTAAAAATTTATTAAGGATAACTAATATACTATCATTTAAAATTAATTCGTGATAATCGGAATTAACACGCAAAATTAATTTAGAGATTAACCGGTATGATCATTCGAAATTAATTACTGATAATTAGCGCTATCACTCATTTTATGATAATTGATATTAACACACGAAATTAATTATGGATAACTTATTATTTCGTTTTTCGTTTCGTCACTTCTACTAATTAAGCTTATTTAATTAAAATTTCCATTACTACTAATGAATTAATTACAGGATATGGTAACTTTTTTTCTTTCGTACATACTGACAATCTGTTTATTTGATATTTCTTCATTTTAATTTCTCTCTGATAAATCTTCCTGATAATTTATCTCTTTGATAACATTTATAATTTGAGAATTTTTCTTTCAATTATTAAAATTTAAAAATTTCAAAATTCATACAGCTATTCTTATCAGTTTCGATCATCTGC
This sequence comes from Cruorifilaria tuberocauda, assembly GCA_013365365.1. Lineage (NCBI taxonomy): Eukaryota > Metazoa > Nematoda > Chromadorea > Rhabditida > Onchocercidae > Cruorifilaria > Cruorifilaria tuberocauda. Next base: position 443 of record JABVXU010000951.1, on the reverse strand, counting down.
TAAATCAGTTTATATTGTTCCGCTAGTTCAAAATTTTTGATGATACTACTGATAGTAATATTTGATAGTGATAATCTGATCTTTTTTTGTATCATCATTCTTTAACATATGAAAATTGAGCTACTGCAATACGAAATATCACCAATAATTATTTAAAATTTATTACTTTTTATGTTCAATCCAGGAATTTAACCTAAACAAAATATAAACATTAAGAAAAAGTACTACAAATACAACGATACAACGATGCACAATAATACTTGGTATAGTAATGATACGGTATGATACAGTACTTAATGATACAATAAATTATAAACCTTGATACGATACGATACAGTAATGATACAATAATACTTGATATAGTAATGATACGGTATGATACAGTAATTAATGATACAACAATTTATAAATCTAACAGTGAAATTATTTGCTCTATCAGTCTC
>JABVXU010000950.1:0-14154 GCA_013365365.1 Cruorifilaria tuberocauda | reverse complement strand
TATATAATAGTGATATAATAGTTGAATTAAAGGTCAAGAGGATTTTGATATGCTCAAAATTGAAAAGACGAATATTAATGATGTTTGTTTCGAAAGAAAGAATGAAAGAAAAATAATTCTTTCACTCTTTCTTAACTCTTCTTTTCTAAAAAGCTTGAAAGAATCAATAGCTTAAAAAAGCCAATCTCTCTAGCTTAAATAAAGAAATGAAAAGATCAATGGTTTCTCACAAGCCGATAATAAACTTTGCTTTTATCTTCAAACACCAACACATTGTGCACTGAGAGTGTTTGATATAAACTAAGTTTAAATTAATTTTAACTGCCTGATAAAAATGTTAGCATGATACCAGGATGTAGTGAGATAATTCATCTTCATAATATATCGATATTGATTGATTACGAAGTTAGCTTATGTTAATCGAAAATCTTTTCGAAATCGTTCATTTATCACGAACAAATAAAATTGAAAAAAATAAAAAAAGAACAATGATAAATTGCAATCGTATATATCTAATGCTTATTGACGTAATCAAACATATATATAAGCATATTGATTTCATACATTTCGATTTCATGATAACAATGAAACAAATGAGATTTGCAAATAGCGAATTATGATTATCGGGAATATCCGATCATTTATTCTAACATTTTCCCGATAATTATTTGCATAACTGATCATCAAGCAAACCGACTACGATATCAAATCCGAATTCTACATCAATTATTTTGAAATATCAATTTGCAAAAATATCCATCAAATTATTCCACTTCAATTCTCCTATTTACTAGATCGACATGACCTTAATTAATTAAAATTTAATTGCAAAATTTAGCTAATTTATCGCAATATATCATCAAATATATCTAATCATATGTTAATTCAACCTAATCAATAACTTTTTTTTTAATTGGAGACGATATCAATCAACGGTTATGCTTAATAATTAAGAAGGAGTTAAGAAATTAAAATATTTCTAATTCTGTGAAACTTTCACAATAAACTTAAAAAAGGACAAAAGCGAATCATTATCAATTAAGAAAATTAAAACTTAATCTTATAAAACTTAAAACTCAGGCTTAAGTTTAGGTTTAGGCTTAGGCTCAGGCTTATCATTGCTTTATTGGTGCATTTTACTGTTCATGATAATGATTTTGTTGCTGAGTGTTTAACAATAAGATACTAGTAAAGAAATAAATTAAATAGTTCATTTTGCAATTAAGTTATTTCTCAACTAATTAAAATAATTTTTTAAAATTTAATGAAAAAGAAATAAATTAATGAAGGGAATACTATAATTAACTTAAATTTCAAAATTTTTATAATCTTTTCATTTAATTCTTATTCAAAATCAATAATTGTTCGTTCTTGTCTGTATCAATTTAACTTAACAAATTATTGATTGACATAGAATTCAGTATAAATTCGTTTTTTGAGTTTTCAATTTTATATTCATTATATGTCAATTAGAATATGTAATAATCAATTTTGCATTTCATATTATAATTACTTTACCTAGTGGCATTTTATTATTATTTACTTTAACTTACATTTTCAATTTTCTATTTCTTCATCTCTATTTTAAATATTCCTATCATTGTCATGAATAAAGCATGAAAAAAAAATGTTGGAAAAATATATATAAGCTATAAACTGAAGTATATATGAAGTCAAATATATATGTTAAACTTGAAATAACCTGGAAAATGAAGGAGCAAAAAAATACATAATCTATTATTTTTGCTTTAATAAGCCATAGTAGCTAATAATTCTGAATATAATATCAAATTTGGATTTCAGATTTTTAGAAATTAGCATCTTCAATTAATTCCATCAGTGCATATACACGCATGTGCATACCTGAATGAGAATACACCACAGAAATAATGAAAAGAACTATTAATTATCAAATCAATTGAATAGGTGGAAAAGAGAGAAACGAAATTAATTTGAAAAAAAAAACCGAAATAAAATTAAATAGCTAATTATTTCGCAATCAAATTTCCAGTATTTTATTATCGAATAAAATGATTGATAAGAATTGCTAACAATAAAAAGTTCGAGAACGAAAAAAGAATTCATTAAGGAGAAAAGAAAAGAAATTGGAAACGAACATCGAAAGAAATAAATTGAAAAGTGTTAAAAAGTGAGAAAAAAAAATGAAAAATGAAAATTGTGCAGGAAGAAGAAACGATGCATAGTTTTGTTTTATCATTTATTTATTTTTTCTCATTTTTACACCTCAAATTTGTTCATTTACAAAAAGATGAATCGATGATCCATTCCAAAATAATCCATTTCATGATAAATATCTAGTTCCGACCGGAATCGATATCAGAAACGACAGATGCTGAAAGTCAAGGATACTAAGTATTTCACACTTGTTTCACATATAGTTATTTTAGTGGAATCGTCGAATACAATCACATTTGACTCAATAAATTATAAATGTTGAAAAGTTTAACTCAAAAAATTTAGAAAGATTGATAAGATAATTTAAATTTTTCAAAATTTCATCTTCAGAGTTTTCATATTCATGATATAGTATTTTTAGTATTGTTTAAGCAGTAGCTTATTCATAGAATCGCTATTCATTATTTCTCAGTAATTACTTAAAAATAATTTCAATATTTTTACTTTAGGTGTGAAAAATTTTGAATTAAATTAATTTTCCATTAAATAAAATATGGAATCTTTCATTTCCAATAATGAATTAATTTTAACATTAACACTTATCCGATCAATAATAATAATAATAATAATAATAATACAAGAAAATGTTGAATTGTAGAAGACATAATTAATCAATCTAAACTGTTAACCGTTCGTTTAGCTAACTTAAAGAAGCTATAATTAATCAATCCTAGCCTTTAATCGTTGTCTCAGCTAATTTTTTTTTCTTCAAAAATTCCTTCAGAGAATAATAATGGAGTTAAAAAATAAAAGTTGAAGAAGAAAATACTTTTAGGAAAGAAAAATGAATGAATGATCCAATCATTTTCAAATATATAATCTATAGTGTTTTTTCACTCATGTACAATCAATTACATTTCTCTTTGATTGTCTGAAAAGTAACAATAGTTACCTGTGATTAATCTTAGCAGTACTATAAATTTTATAGCAGTAAGTATATATGTTGCCGAATGCATCAAACTCAATGTACTAATAAAAGTAACAATAAACTAAAACACAAAAGTAAAAGAAATAAAACAAATAAAGCAAGCTGTATTTTAAAATTTTATAAAATTATTTCTCTCTTTTTTTTTTTCTTCGTCTCGACTAATAAAGTTATTACTAAAATTTATTTTTATTCTTTTTGAATAATAAAGTTATTATTAAAATTCATTTTTAAAAGCCTTATTTCTTTCTTTAAAGTTATGTTTTAAGTTTTTTTTTTAAAAATTTTCCGTAATTTTATATATTTAAGTACTTATTAAGTATTTCAAGTTTTTTATTTATGGTGCGGACTAAATTATCGTAATTTCTATTGACTGATTGAGTGATAAAATTTTTATTAACAATTAGAAAGCCGGAATATTCAAATGTAAAAGTTTTTATTTTCCATAGTGAACACATAGATATACATATGTGAAATGAGGAAAGTTATACTTGAAGTAAATTGATAATATAAGGGAAAGGAAAAAAAAATAAATCAACGAAGTGGAAATGAAAATAGGCCTAGTATATGGAGAAATAATGAGCCTACTGATGGATATATTACATATCAATAGTCGGATAAAGAAGGTTGCTAGGCATGTGATAATCATACAAGCCAACGCATATTTCACATAAATATATCACATTCAGATATGATAATGAAAAGAAAAAAAAACGAATTAGAAAAATTGATAAACCGGATTGGAATTTAAGAATTATTCCGAAAATGAAATTTATTCCATTTTTTACTCCAGAAAATTCCTAGTATTTTTTTTGTTATAAAATAAAGCTAAAATAGTTTAAATAAAATTTAAAAAGTTTAAAGTGTAAAATTAAAATAGTATTAGAAATGAATAAATTACTTAAAATTTCACGATTTTACCGGAATATCATTATGAAGTAAGAGTTTTGAAAGGGTTGAAATGAATTCAAACATCATATTTTGCTTTTAAATAATCTTATTTTCCAATTTCGAGACTTTAAAGTATTAAAGTTATCTTAATCTTCTTTCCAATAAAATTCCAGAATTCTTTTTTTGTTTTCCTCAACCGGAATAAAAATACAATCCGGTTTGTTAATGCATGTATTTTCAATTCCTTCGAAAAGAATCCCTTTTGCACAGTTTACACTTAATCCGTCATATTAAAACTCTCAACATTCAATTCCGACAAAGCGACGAAGCCAAATACGGCATTTCCGGAATTACACAAAGATTGACAGAGCCTGCTATTAGTGAGGTTTGTGCTCGAATCGCGAGTGTATTTATTTTTTGCTTCAGAATCGTTCACACTGCAATTGCGTTTATGTAGAAAGGAGTGAAAACTTGGTTTTTTTGGATAAAACTTAGTTTACCGGAAGGTTTACCAAGTTGGATTTACTTAGAAGAATCTTTTTCTCTTTCTTAAAAGACGGAAAACTTGATTTATTGCGTAATGATTTATGGAAAGTATTATTATATTAAAATTATTAAAATTTAGGGAGGTTGGGAGCAGAAAAATTCATTCATTCCAGACTTTTCCTTCATTTGTTTATTTCGACGAATAATATGTCATAATAAATTAATGAGCAAGTCGAAGATATCACGAAAACTTCGGAAATGTTTGCTACAATTGCAAAAGCATGATCCGGATGTGGAAATTTCATCAGTGCCTACCGAAGTAAGGAATCATTTTTATAAAAAGTTTAGGTATACGATGTAGTTTACCTTTTACATATTTTTATGGATTTTATAAATTGTATTACAATTTTTTCATAATTGCAATTACAATTTTAAAGATTGTAAACGAAAAAGAAGATAACCAACGTTCGTTCTTTAAGATCATTACTGTTTGTCATCGATAGCATCTAGGATAACGACAATGATTTAGTACAGTAGATTGTTGTGTATAGTACATGATCAGCATGATTAGTTTGGTAGAACTCGTCTTCTTTTGAAGTTTCTGTTTTTTTAATTTTTTTTTAAATCATTATTAGCATCAGTGCTAGATAATTTGTCCATTTTGTAAATAAAGAAAGAAAATAGAGCAAACTCTACAGTTTACTATATACTGTGAAATATAATATAACATATCTGGTGGGAAAAAAGGATATCGCATTGCTAGATCTTAAACTGCATGATTTAATTAATTTGCTGATTAAATTTAAACCTTGCGATTATTAACAGATAATATTAAAGTGCAATTTCTATGTTGGAAAGAGCAAAGATCTTAGTGCAGGATTTTCGAACAATTTTCAAAGATTGATTCTTAATCAAGCTAATATTTACTTTTAATTTAATTTGCACAGAGAAAAATTTACTTCATAACGACTGTAAAAATTATATTTTCAAATTTTGATTTGCAGATATTATTTGTTGCTAACAGCAGTTCGTTATGTGGATTCTCATATGGTGAACTGGAAGAAATATTTAATCAATTTGGTGAAAGCTGTGATTTTATAGTATTTCAATCGCAACGTTCTTACTCTTTTGTCATTTTTCAAACAGTTGCAACAGCTCAGTTAGCTTATCAAAAACTTCATGGACAAGCACCGTTAAAAACAAATTCGAATGCATTACCTTTCTATATTGCTTTCGTTAAAAATGGTAAGTATTTATGTCATAAATTTTACGCAAAAAATAATTTGAAATCATTAAAACGATATAAGAAGTTTTAAGTTTAAATTACATGAAAATATATCTGTATGAATACTATTGTTTGCACCTAATTAATTAATTTTAATTATACAAGTTAATGGCGTTTGTCGTTTTCCCTTCCCTCTGAGTGAAAAATATGCTGTGAACATATCAGTGTATTTATTAGATTGATTTTTTTCATTCCAATTAAACATCAAGTAAGGTATTGGCTCAGTTTAAATCCATCCTTAGAATTAATAAAAACTGAATGTGAAACTGCTTGTTACCGCTGAGAAAAGCATTTCAGTACCAGCAGTTAAAAGAATAGAACCGTTGCATAAACCAAACGATCTTTGGATTTTATCAAATTTTATCAGTGCAGATGAAGAAGCAGCATTGATTACTGTTATCCAAGAATATATGCCTAGTGAAAGTAAGATTTTGTCAGGTTTTTGTTAGATGTTTGTAAACGTATAGTTTATTAGCTGCTTTATTTTATAAACAACCATAAAAATTTGACATCATTATTCTCACCAATTCTGACTAATGTATCTTTCAGAAACATTAAAAAGTCGCAAAGTGATCCATTTTGGCTTCGAATTCAATTATGACAACAACATGGCATCTGAGCAACCATCTTCAAATTCAATGCCTTTAACATGTCAACCCATAATTGATCGAATGCTTGATGTCGGAATATTTCGGGAAAAACCGGATCAATTGACAGTGAATATTTATGAGCCTGGAAATGGTATACCATCGCATGTTGATACTCACTCTGCATTCAGTGATACTATAGCTTCACTCAGTTTGCTTTCAGGTTTATTTATTTATCTTTCTTTAGGAAATAATGTGAAAAAATCATAATGGGAATATTGTAATTGAACTTGTTTGTTCATTCGTATCTTGTTACATTTGTGTTAACCGTAAAAAATCTCTCTAAGTTTTAATCATCTTTTGTTATTTCGTCATGCTTTTGCTTTTGCTGCTTTTGCTGACATTTCGAGATCGCTAGTTCAATTTAGATTAAAATTGCGTATCAGTTTTATTGCAGATATCGTCATGGAATTTCGTGATTTTGCTAACACTTCAACAATTTATGATGTTCTTTTGCCACGCTGTAGTTTGACGGTAATGCGAGGAGAATCACGATATCGATGGAAACATGGGTGATACTATCTTTCTATTTTCGAATGATAAATAAATGCGTATAGAAAGTTGCTATAAGTTTTTTTCATTATACAAATATTTATTTTTTGCAGTATAGCGAAGCGAAAGTATGATATAAATCCAGAGACAAATAGGTTGATACGTCGACAGTTGAGAGTTTCTTTTACATTTCGAAAGGTGATACGAGAAAACTGCCAATGCGCATTTATTGAATATTGTGATTGGGACCGGAATGGTGCAATGAAAGTTCCGGATAATGACGAATATGGCGCAGCTATTGAGAAGCAATATGTTTCAGCCGTAAGAACATCTATTACTGCTCTTTACTCTTCTTAGTGGACTTATTTCCACAGGAGTTTTGAATTGATATTTTCAGGTTTATGAATCTATAGCAGATCATTTTGATACAACACGACACGCACAGTGGAATGGTGTCGCCAAATTTCTGTCAAATTTCGAACCTGGAACATTAATTTATGATATTGGTTGTGGTAATGGAAAATATCTTAAACTTGACGATGGATTTATCAAAGTATTTTTTTTCGTTTGAGAAATTGCATTTTAAAAAACTTTTTAATCTTTGCGATGCATTGAAACAGTTTTTGAATTATACGTTGTACGTTTTTGCTCTTTCGGGGTGACTGAAATTTCCTAACTAAATTTGTAAATTTACATCTGCATTTGGAATTCAATTAGAAAAGCCTGAAGTTTTATTTTGATATTTATGAACTCAACGTTACATCTGTGTCTTTTATCTTAAAAATTTGAAAATATATTTCATTCTATTTCAGATTGGTTGTGACTTATGCAACAATTTATGTCGTATAGCTCATCAAAAGCAGTGTAATGTGTTGCGTGCAGATATTTTATCGTTGCCGTTTAAAAGTTCTAGTGCAGGTGCAATCTTATGCATTGCTGTCATCCATCACTTAACTACGGAAATGAGAAGGTATTAGTTTTTACGATGTTTCGTAACTTATGATCTGCATTTACATAAAAGGTAGCCATATCATGTATGAGAAGTTCTCTTACAATATATGAAGTATTTTCGTGCATCTTCAAGTTCACTTGTGCATCCTGTGCGATGTTATATAATAGTGCGGGGGATGATACTGATTATTTCATGCTTAGCAGTTGAATTCTTGCATTTATCATTTAAAGGATTCGCGCAGTTCAAGAAATTATTCGTGTATTGAAGCCAGGTGGTCAAGCATGCATTACCGTTTGGGCATATGAGCAGAAATTATGTAATGAGCCTTCTGAATATTTGAAAATGCGTCAAAAGAAGCGTGATGTGCAGGTTTTACATTATATTTTTATTTATATCTCTTATACTATGCCTGCTTTCATATCATACAATCTGAATTTATTTAATTTAACAATTCTAGATTTTTTCCGTTACTGATTTTTCGTCGAAAAAACCACTGGTAGAATGTAAAGCAAGTTTCAGAGCTTGGAAATATGTATACAGAGAAATATTGATTTTTTCAGATGAATCGTCGAGATAGCCATGGAAGATTGCGCGTACATGAGGGAAGAGAATTTACACAACCAGATATGCTTGTTCCATTCCAGAATGCTGATGGAGATCGATTTCTGAGGTACTCAAAAGTATCATTTTCATAATCTTGGAAATAAGCTGTATTCCTGCAGCTTCTCTAACAAAATTGACAAAATCAAGAAGGTTAAGTTAATGCATTGGAAAGATGGAAAAAATCGGTTTAATTCTTGTTAACCGAATGCATATTTTTTAATGTATTAGTTTTAGTATGTTATCTCTCAGTCCTCATTTTATTACTGATGAAGCAAAGGTTAAAGAAGTATTACAAATATTGAATTATTCCTAGTGCAAATTATTGTTTTCAGGTATTACCATTTATTCCGAGATCTCGAACTTAAGGATTTAATCGACAGTGTCGATGATTGTTTTGTTGAGAAATATTTTTATGAACAAGGAAATTGGATCGCTTATATTAAAAAAGAGCTTTAGATTTTATTTTTAACGGGGCTGTATTTCTTTAATAGTTACGGGTATAATTGCTACTTTATTTTTTCCCCCTTTTTACTAAGTTCAATAATTTTGAAACTTTTGTACCTTCTGGTTACATTCACCTGTTTTTATGATTGGTTATTTGTATATCTGTTGAACTGCTAGGTTCGAACATTGTATAATACTAAAAATTTAATTTCAAGTCAGGTGATACTGTACTATTTGTATTAGATGAAATAAAATGCTTCCATAAGATGGTTTTATCAGTACAACTTATGGTAACTATATATATATAATATGGTAATTAAATTTTATACGGCAAATTGTTTGGCGATACTAAAAGTATCGTTGTTTATGTAATGCATTTTTCATTTTTTTACAATTATCAAAATATTTGATTTCCTGTCAACGTATTTTAAAATAATAATTTTGGAAAGATTTAATGTTGTTTAAAAAAGTACCACATTTAGAACTGTAAAACAAAATGAATTATATTCCAAGCGAAATTTTTCCCCACAAAAATTATTTATTCTCGTGCTTTTTTCTCTTTTTTCGCTTTTTCCTTTTTTTCAAATTTGTTGCAACTTCCGTTGGTATTGTAAGTACTATTACATCACCATCTTTTTGTATATTTTTAGCTTTCTGTAATTGAATATAAACGAATAATAGATGGCAAGTTTTATTAAGATTATCTAATTGCTAGTGAATAATATTGAAACGGAAAGGGAATAGGTGTTTACTTTTTTGTCTACTGCATATATGCGTGTAATAATTATCTCTTACGCTAATTATTCTAATTATTATTCGATCTTTCATGATCATCCATTACTGATAATTTGAAGAATCGGAAAAAAACTCACAAATAACGTATTCCAATCGATTTCATTTTTTTTATCTGCTTTTATGTCTGTTTCATATCGTGCTCTGATACCGTCAATTTTGGCAGCAAACTCACCATCCGATACTTTTTTCATTGTCTACAATAAGATTAAAATTCCTGATATGGAATAGATAATTTCTATCATCCATTCCTTATCAGGAATTTAAAAATTTTTCATTTAATTCATCATTATTCATTATGATAATCTATTTAGAATAGAAATTAATCATTTTATTTGATATAATTTATAGTTTCTAGTCCTTTAAATAGTCATATAACATAAGTAAAGTTTTAAATTAATTAACATACACCGATTTTTGGTTGTCCCGGTTTCCATTTATCTGGACCAAAAATATCACTATTTTTGTCCATAAAAATGTACAATGTCTAAAAAATGCAATCAGATGATAAATAAAGAGGAAAGAAATTGAATTTTCATAATTAATTAAGAAAGTTTGAATTCCGTTTTTTGTCACCTTGTAGTTTGGGTCATCACCGTCAGCAATTTCCATTGTTCCTTCTTTTATTTCCGGTAATGGTTCTTCCTGACTTGTAACCTTTTCCGTTACTGTCATTTCGTGTGTTGAATCTTTAGTTTTTACAATTTTCATGGAATTTTCCTTTGGTTTTTCCAGTGATTTTTGCTGAATTAATTTTATTTCGCTAATAAAAAATTCTTTTTTAATATGAAAGCTACAATTCAATTTTAAAATTCAACATTTCGCATTTCAATAAAATATTTTGCAACCTTTTTGATATCAACTGAGTTACCGCTTTCCTGTGTTTTCTCCGTATGTTTGGTTGCAGTGGGTTTCTTCAGTTCGGTAATTTGTTTCTTTATCTGATTGTTTTCAGGTAACTAGAAAAGATAATATTGAACAGTGTTCTCAAGACCAACAACAAAAAAGCATCTAATTGATTCATAACATTTTTTAGTGAAATTATTTTTCGGAAAATAATGCATCTTCTTACCGATAGCTGTAATATATGAATTTAAGAACAGAACTGATAAACAGAAAACTGATTAATTGATTAAAATACGCTAAATTTCATTTCTGCATTTCACAATATTTAAAATTTTTTCCGAAACCGAACAAGAATTTCTGGGATATGCTAACTCTCACCTTTGTTTTCTTAGTAGCAACTGAACCTTTCCCTCTATCATTCCTTTTTATTTCCGGTTCATCACGATTTTCTCTCACTGATAACGGTTTCCTTTCCATTTGTGGTACTAAAATGCTTTCGTTTGGTATTTGATAGCACAGCCAAACTAATTTCCAATATATTAGACATTCTTGAATCATGTTTTAATATAAATATCGTCTTGTAATTTGCTGAATTTGTTGAGAAATTTCATCAATGCTATCGAAAAATGTAATATTAAAGAAAAATTATCAAATTCTAACGAAGAAAGAGAAACCACAAATGCATGTTGGTGGGATCATTTGTAAGCCAAGATAATCCAAAAAATTAGCTAACTGAATTAGCTGATTTTTTATCTAGCTGTGAATTGAACGGAATAATTTAATAATTGAGAAGTGTAAATTTCTTCGGAAAAAGTGCGGAAGAGAAATTTCTCGCTTAACTCTCTCATCAATAACATTCATCGAATTAAATTTTCAATATAACCTTTGACCTGCTGCCTTTCAGTATAACCTTTGGCCTGCTGCCTTCCAGTATAACCTTTGACTTGCTGCTTTTCAGTATAACCTTTGACTTGCTGCTTTTCAGTATAACCTTTGGCCTGCTGCCTTTCAGTATAACCCTTGACCGGCTGCTTTTCAGTATAACCTTTGGCCTGCTGCCTTTCGGTATAACCTTTGACCGGCTGCTTTTCTGTATAACCTTTGACCGGCTGCCTTTCAGTATAACCTTTGACCGGCTGCTTTTCAGTATAACCCTTGACCGGCTGCTTTTCAGTATAACCTTTGACCGGCTGCTTTTCAGTATAACCTTTGACTTGCTGCTTTTCAGTATAACCTTTGACTTGCTGCTTTCCATTGATCTGAATCATTACTATCAATTTGGATATTATTTTTTCTACAAATGCATACTACAGGCTAAGTTTGTTTTTAAATTAATATGTTACTTAACTCTTAATAAGAGCTAACAGTTCATGAAGCTATAAAGCGACATGCAGTTTTTTGTGTATAATAAATAGAACTTGAAATGAAAGTTGAAACTTTTATCGAATTATACAATTCTTAACTATCAACTTCACTCAATAATATTGTAACAAAGTTTATTGTCCATCTAAATAGAAAGAACCTGTTTTATTTGTTCGTTTTTACTTGTTTCTTTTAATTGTTCCAATTTCTAAAGAATAAATAATATACTTTGACATCAATTTGTTTTTAAAAATTTCATTTAATTTCACAAAAGTGAACTTTGAACTCAGTTAATCAAAACAAATAAGCTAAATATTTCCATAACTGAAGAGGAAGTGGAAAAAATTTTAATCGCAAGGAATAAGTTTTGAAATTTGATAATTTCAATAATTTAGTAACTTTAATTTAAACTTTCAACGAACATTTATTACTTAAGGAAATCATAGCTACTTGAATCAAATTAAGATTTAAGATTTCTCGGGTTTTCTGAAGACAATTAATTATCTTTAGAAAGATTAATAAATGAATGTATATGAGTGAGTAATTAATAAGTAATTTAAGTTACCTTTTTACTACAATTATAAATAACATATGGTATAAATGCTATCGTAATGCACATTAAATGAGTGAATAATATATACATCTCTTGGAACCAAATTGGAAATCGAAATACATTAACGAATTACTGAATTATTCTTTTATGGTTATAATAAGTATGAATTGATAAATTGTACAAGAGACTTCTAATTTAATTTTATCAATTTTATTTCATTCACTTTAATGAAATTGTAAATGAAAAAACTAAAGATTAGGAAAAATCGATGAAAATTATCAATTTGATAAAACTTTGATAAATTGAAAGAATTCACTCAATTGTTATCTGTGCTTAAATTATGGAAATTAACAAATTAAACCATTGAAAGATAACAAATATTAATTTCTGAAATAGTTAGTAACTGATTTGCATCGTTATCAGGTTATATTTCCCGCCCATCTAAATACCAAATAATCCCGATGTTCCTGATAACATGATGTAAACTGCTTCGTATTATCAAAATATTATCGTTCGAAATACAAAATCTCTTTGTTCTCTCACTTAATTGCTTCCTTCGAATATTAAAATTCAATTCATCAGGCAGCCAAGCAATGGCAGACATATAATAGCAATGCTTCACTTATCAATATCAAAAGTTTTATATAAAAGCATTTAAGATAATCGTTAATCAACCGTTCGAACAAATTTAATTTTCTTCATTGTTTGTTTTAGACGTGCCACGTAGTTAAACACACTATATTATATATTTATTATGCTCAAATATTCCGATTAAAATAAACTTTCATATGACCTTTTTGAATTTCAGGCTTAACTCATTAGAGTGACAACGGACTTTAATGAATCTCTTCCTTTCAAATATTTAAATGACTGTTTGACTCTTCGAAATTAACTCTCAATAAGACAACTGATAATTAGAAAAACAATTCGATTAGCAATCAGTAAATTTATTACAGAATAAGTATAACCTTTCCTCAAGTTGGCATATAATTGATTCCTCATTCCTCCATCGGAATCTCTCCTTGTTAATTTTGGATGCGGAAGAGGCGGGCGGAAATGAAACGGATTGTAAGCAAATGTAAACTATGCGGAAATGAATATCCAAACCATTTAAATTATCTGCCATGTCTAGTCTTGCAGAACCCGAGTCAATCTTTCCGGAACTTTAGCTCCAGTTATTTAGACTGTCTAGATCCTCACTTACCTAGAGGGATATTGAGGCAATTAAAAGATGGGTTGCATTATTCACGTGCTTCACGTCAACAGCTGTATAGGTGGAATTGGGGGGGGCGCTTATCAGCAGAAAATATTCTCCAAGAAAATTAATTCAAAGTCACTATTAAGTAATAATGCCCAGAAGAGAGCATTTGCCTGGGATTGATAAAAAGGTGATGATAAGAACAACATTATCAACTGATTATCTTCTTGCAACAAGTCAGATACGAAAGATTTGGAAAGCGAAACATTGCTACCTTTAAAACTACCCAAATATTTACCGAAGTAAGCGATACTTTATCGATTATCGATTACTTGCTCGTATAAAGTTTCGCGTTATTTCGTTATCAGTAGGCCACGTGCGTTACTGTATTCCGGGAATTTTAGTGTTTGGCATGATGGCAGCGAACGATGGAAGACGTGAATATTCAGCTTATGGGATTACCTGGAAAGGGAACCCATAAT